>VTPC01000400.1:0-19386 GCA_011009095.1 Ignelater luminosus
GATTGGAAATGTGGAAAGCTATTTATTTTCAACATTATCAAAACTTTATCAAAATTAGTTTACGCAAGTATACAGAATTTATTTATTATTTTAATTGTGTATTGTATATTCTTGTGTATGCTTTCAACTTTATTTTTCGTTTAGCAACCTTGTGAATTATTTTATATATATTTTCTTATCCCTGTTTTTGATTTTCTTTGTTGATAATACCTTTTGGCATCACATTATCTTACTTTTATAGAATAATGCTGAGTTTATGATGATGTTCGGTTCGAGCCGGAGAAGGATCAACACGCATTTAAACGTGCAATAAGTAACACGAAATTTGCGTATTTAAAGTGATAGTGCGAAACAAAATAACTAAACAGTGTTAAATAAATAAGAATTTAAGCAGGAAGTGAAGTATAAAGTGAAATGATTTAAAAGAAGGAAATAATGTCGCAAAGCGGGGCAACAATACCAGCTACACCATCGCAGAGCATGCCGCCAGCTGAGGTCAGGGATCACCACCTAAAACAAGAAAAGTTGACACAAACATGGAAGACTTAAAAGCAATGATGAAAGAACTACTTACGGAAGTCAAGGAAATGAGGAAAGAACAGCAAGAATTTAAGAATGAAATCAAACAACTGTAGGAGGAGAATAAAAAATTAAACGAAAGAATTGAGAGGCTGGAAAACAGAATTACGGTGATGGAAAATGAAAGACGGAAAGATAATATTGTGATAAAAGTATTGAAAGAGGTTAGCTGCAATGTAATGATGTAGAAAGCTTCTTAGAAAATAACTTAAAGGTAAAGACCAAACTAAAGTTAGTTGGAGAAATTAAAATTGCCACGGGTCAACGCACTGCAACAGCAAAACGTGAAGCTTTTGAACAAAAACTGCAGATAATGAAAGCAAAAAGCAAGTTAAAGGGGACACAGTATTTAATCGAGAATGATTTTACAAAATAAGAAAGAAAGATACAGGCTATATTGAGAAACAAGGTAAAAAACGAAAGAGAAAAAGGAAACACTGTAGAAATAGGATACAAAAAGATAATTGTAAATAATGAAGTATGGGAGTGAAACAAAAAAGATAACATGATTGCAAAAAGACATGCAAAAAACTAAATACAAACGAGACAGAGGTAGATAACGAACATGAAACAAATAAAAACTCAAGAAAAATATTTCTAGGAACCATAAACGTGAGAAGCTTAAATAAGCAAGGAGCTATTAAGAATTTAATAATAATAAAAGAAATTAAACGCTATAAATTGGACATAATTGCAGTACAGGAAACAAAGCAAAAAGAGAATGAAATAACACAAGTGGAAGACATTTTTTTAACAATGGGGGAAAAGACAGCATATTGGGTACAGGTTTCTTAGTTAACAGCAATATTAAAGGATTAATAGTCATGTTTAAACCAGTTATAAATAGGATGTGATGTATGAGAATAAGAGAACGGTACCAAAAAATTAATTTAATAAATATACATGCTCAACAGAAGATGCTGATATGACAATTAAAGAAGAATTTTATAGTCAACTAGAAATAGAATACTACACAGTATGACGTTAAGACAATCTTGGGAGATGCAAATGCACAAATAGGAAAAGAGGAAAATATAGTAAATATGTGAAATCCAACGAGAATGGGAAGCTATTAATATACTTTGCAATATTAGAATTTTCAGAAAAAGGACACATATAAAGGCACGTGGAGAGCACCAGATGGTGGATACATAAATCAAATAGATCTTGTACTAATAGATAAGGAAGATGATTTATGCGTCACAAATGTTAGAACATATAGAGGACTGGACACAGATAGTGATCATCTTTTACTAGGCGTTAAAATGAAACAGACAGTACCTCCAACAAGCAAAAAGAAAACAGGAAGGGAAAAAGGTATAAACGTAAAAAGGGTAGAAACTCCAGAAGAAAAGATAAAATATAGAAAACTATTGCAAGAAAAATGTGAAATAATAGGAAATGAAAGTATAGAGAAAGGGTGGAAGAAAATGGAGCAAAATATGTCACAAGCGGCAGGAAAAAACATGAATAAAGATAACAGGGAAATTGAAGAGTGGTAAGAATGAATATGTTAAATAGAGAAACTGAAACAGAAAAGGAGATATATAAAAAGCAACAAGGAAAATGCAAGAAAATAATGAGAACGAAAAAACGAAAATTCAAGGAGAAGAAAATTAAGAAAATAGAAGACGCTATAGAAGTAAAGAATTTAGAAATATATACCAAGGAGTAAAAAAAGAAAAACAAGGGTATTTGCCAAGAAGAATATTCTATAAAGATAGAAAAGGAGAACTAATTGCGGAAGAAAGCGCGATTTTAGAAAAATGAGCGGAATACTTTCAGGAGTTGTTGAACAATACAGAAAAAGAAGACATGGGAGAATATGATAATCAAAGACAGGTATTAGTAGAGGAGCGCACTAAAAACGATAAACAAACCAATCGTGAATGAGATAAAAGAAATACTAGAGAAGAACTTACAATGCCCAATAAGAAAGATATGGCTAGAAGAAGAGATGCCTCAAGAATGGAACAGTGCAGTGATATGCCAATTGCATAAGAAGGGTACAAAAGCAGATTGCGAAAACTATAGGGGCATAGCATTACTTAATGTAGCATACAAAATTTTGGCAATGTGCATACAAAAATAGATTAAAAGGTGTATTGGAAAAAATAGTAGGAGAGTATCAGTACGGTTTTCGTAAAAGAAGGTCAACTGCTGACCACATATTTATCATGAGGGAAATACAAGCTGAAAGTCACGACACTTTTATAATATTTATAGATTTCAAACAAGCTTATGATAGCATAATAAATGAACGACTATATAGTGCTCTAAAAAGTATAGTAATTGGCCATAAGTTAATAAAATTAGTACAAAGGACGCTAAAGAATACAGAACATATGGTTAAAATAGAAGAAAAATTATCCAGAGGGTTCAAAGTGAAGAGTGGATTACGACAAGGACATCCAATGTCGTCAATATTATTTGACTTGGCATTGGAAAAATAATGAGAGAAGTACAAATAAATTGAACAGGTTTAGTTTATCACAAACGACACCAATGCAGACGATGTAGTTCTGATAACAAGAAGTAAAGCTAAACTGGAAAATGTGATGAAAAAGCTAGAAAAGGCAGCGTGTAAAATGGACTTAAAAATTAATGAAAATAAGACGAAATATATGACATGAACAAAGGGAGAATTTAGTCAAAACAGTTATCTAAGGATTAGAACGGAAGAAGGTAGAGAATATAAATTTCAAGAAGTAGACAGGTTCACACATCTTGGAGCCACGAGCGTTGAACAAGGTGCTAACATCGAAAATCTGTTTGCGAACAGTGAAAGTAAGAGTGTACAGTTATGAGACCAATAGTGATGTACGCGGGTGCAACGTAGGCAATGGGAAAAGTAGAACAAAAACAATTAAGGGCATGGAAACGAAGGATTCTTAGGAAAATTTATGGTGGAAAAAGGGTAGGGAAAAGATGGGAAAGAAGGTCTTATGAAGAATTAAAGGACTTGTATACCCAACCGGACGTAGTAAGTGTAATTAAAGGCTAAGGTGGGCAGGGCATATAGAGAGAATGGTACAGGGAAGGGCGACCAAGGCAGTACTGGAACACACTATAGGAGGGACAAGAAGAAAAGGAAAGCCAAGGTCGAGATGGAGGAAAGATTTTAGGAAGTTAGGAGTGTCCAAATGGAAGCAAAGAGCGCATAATAGGAAGCAGTGGCAGAAGATATGTAGCAAAAAAGGTCATGGGCCTAGTAGGCCGGTAGAGCTATAATATATAATGCTGAGTTAACCTGCGGATGTTAAAAGACGTCAGAGGATTTTCTTTTTCTTATAGAAAATTAGTTAACAATGATTTAGCATTATGGTTTTTTTTGTAAAACGTCATTTTATTTCAATGTTAAGGTGAAACGGTACGTGTGAGTTTCTTTAAATAAGAAACATGCAACAGTTTGTTGAAATCTAGTTGAGAATTAAGGTCAGTCAATTAAGACTTATTGTTAGTTAGTTACAAATTATAATCCACAATTAGGATTGCATTCAATTTAGTATAAAAATCTAGTTAAAATTGTGCATAACAGTATTTGAAAAAGTAATGATAATTTTAAATAAAATAAAATTAAAGTACCAATTTTTTTAAAAGAAAAGTAAAGATTGGTGTGACACTGAAATCCAAAACTTCTTGCAGATTCGGTATTCAGAAGCTAATGAATTATAAGATGAGGTTTATTTTGTATTTTAATTTTATTTTGAAAAAATTAAATCGGTAACAAATCAAGAAGTGGATTGTTGACACACCTGAGATAAATGAGTCAAAATTATATGGGACAAATTAATTTTATTTTGCGTTCAACGTGTGTGGTGTAGTAGGAACCTTTTAAAATTTTTAAGTTTATTTTTGATTTTGTATTTTTCCTGACCACATACCATTGCAATATATTGATATATAAAATGAAGCATTTTAATGTATTTTACTATATTTGTTACAGCATGGTTGTCTATTGAACACGGGCCTGTAAATCACCGGAGAACTTCCGCGGTAAATGATTTGATAATTTTTTAAAACTGATTTTCATAAGTTTTAGGTTTGATCATTTTGTCCTTTATTAAGTTTTTTTATCTTCAATCTACTGTCAGAGTTTTTTTGTAATTGTATTTATTTTTTATTTAAGCAAATTAATTGATTTTTTGCTATGGAATTAGTAGTTAACATTTAATCATTTGTTATACATTTTTATCCTGCTTAAAATTAATCAATGCAAGGTTTTACTTATGAGATTAGAATTGAGCTGTGCTATTTGATAAAAACCCATATAAATTTTCCATAAAGGTTTATTTTATTGCTACATTTTGGTATACAGTTTTTAATAGTTATTGTATTCACATATTGAATTATTATACCGGATGTCCACTCATCCTTCTTAAATGCAGTTTAAATCATTAAATTTGATTAAGATCTCTTTTGATTCGTCGCTGAATCTGTAATTAGAATTGATTAACTATTTGTAATTTTGTACAATATTACACTTACCTGATTATTTGTTCTAGAAATTGTGTATTGGCGCCCATCATTAGCTGGTTGATTTTTTGAATTTATGTATTAAGTATTGTAGCATTTTTATTGACATTATTAACTTTCTTACCACACGCTCAAGGCCATCTTCTTGTAACGCAAGATCACGTTACAACTTCTGTCATTTTGTATTTTCTAAGAGCAAATGTACTAATAACCCCATTTTTAATTTTTTTACATTATAGCACAGTAATTTTAGCTAAAATCTTAGATGAACCTTCAGAAAAATAAATATGCATAGTTTAGAAGATATAAAACTATAAATAATTGGACCCACCGTTTGATGTATGAAAGTTTCTGCTAACGTATTCAGTAGGCATAGCTCATCTAGCTACTTTAATTTTAACTATTTCTGGCTCTAAAGTAGATAACCTTGTGACGTTCTGTCATTTTAAATGCTTTACTTACGAAAAAAAAACACTTACTTGTTTAATTCCATCATCTTTATACCCCCGACATAGTGTTAAAGGTTGGTAATTGATTACATCATCATCCATAATTTTCAATTTTGTGCTGATTTTAAGAATGTATGCAAATGAAGAATTTTCAGACATGACAGTTTACGGAGAAGCGCTACCAAATGTTGTTGCAACTGCACGATTGTACGCAGAGCGTTTTCCCAATAGGAGACATCCTACACTGCTAACGTTTCTGCCTCTAATTCAAATTGTGTGACAAGGACGTGAGCGAGACCTTGTAACGTAACCACGCGTTACAGCTACTTATATTTAAAGAGCTTCTTATGGTCTGCCCAACTAACTACAGTCGGGGCCTTGGATCGTGGGTGAATGAGAGGAGCTGGTCAAATACCTAGACAACACAATAAATTTTATGCAATTCTATTGATGTCAAATCAAAAAAATATGTACATAGATATATCATATATTATGTCACCAAGAAAATAATCAAAATATATCATAAAATTAATTAGTATATAATCTACAGTTAGGATCTTGAACTAAATACTACATGATAGCAAGTCCATGCCTAAATAAAAAATTAGCAAATGAATGGGCGCCAAATGTTAAGATAATTTAACACTATTAAGAAAAATTTAAAAAATGATACTTTAACTTCATGAAAAAATTGTAGCTTAATAAAATTTATAATACTATTTAATATAATTAAATTGTATAAGCAATCAATGAAATTTTAAATTCTTAAAACATTAAACAAGTTAGTTGAGATTACAATAAAATATGTGCGACAGGAACACAATATCAAAACAAAAAAATATAATAAACTTACTTGAAATGAAGATTCCGCTGAGATAGCGCTATATCAGACCGGAAAACAATTGTTTCTTCATAACCTGAAACGGAATTCAAAACACATAAAACTGTTCTTATATTTGTGACCTATCATTGATGAAAGCATTAAAACAACAAATTTTTATTTACAAATACGGTTAAAGAAATATGAAAATTAATTCTTATTCGCATAATCTTTTCATGAAATGAAGTTTTCAAAACTTTAAAATTCACTCGAAACTTTTCAGAGCGCCTAATAAAAAATTAGCAAAAAGATTAAATACCATAATTAAAGTGAAACAGTTTAACAAGACAAATGGAAAAAATCGTTTACAAGTAATTCAATAACCTACAGGTGACTCAATTCTAATGACTAAATGGTCCTGAAGGGAAAAATACAGGTGAACAGGGTTTGTTCAGGCGATCCACGGTTCGAGAAATCTCCCAAGAGCGCTGACACCTCCAGCAAGCTACCGGTTCACTCCAAGGGATTACGATTTTCCAAAAAAACAGAGGGCACTGCGGGCTTCCCTCCAAAGAAGCTATGGAGGACACGCAAACAGTGAGAATAGAGAAAAAAATGAGACAGATCAACATACCTTCAGTGTATTTGAAGCTTCTTAATAAAATCCACGAAAGTGAAAAGGTCCAATGTTAATAAAAAAAAAGGTCTACAAAAGAGTGTACGTACACACCCGCAAAAACTAAACACTTCCCCCCAAAATAGGGAAAAATAAAATTAACGGTCAGAACCGTACATTGAACATTAACCAGCACGTCAGTCTCCCACAAGGCGAGTTCTTAAAACTGACCCCCCGTCTAAATTCGAAGTGAGATTCTGCCAGCAGATGCACAATCTCCAACCAATGACCATTCAAAATTTCCGTCAGAAGACCCCAAAGGAATATTTGGCGACTGCGGATTGGTCCAAATATTACAAAGAAAACTCTAACCTTCGGAAAATCAATCTCCAGCTTACACGCATTCTTATAAGATAACGACAATATATCAATGAAAACAATTAAAACACTAATAAGGCATACCGGAAATTGGTTTAAAATCTGATAAGTAAATAGTGAATCTAGAGAGAAAGCTACTGTATGAAAATCTCAGAAAACTTCCCCTGCAAATAACCCTAAATTAACCAAAACTGATACAATCAATCCTGAATCTAATAGTTACTCAACAGCTGATGGTAAAAGATAATTTTGGTTAAATAGCTGACAACAAATAAATATCAAACAGAACTATTAAACGAAAGAAATCATACAAACAAGCAGAAATTAATTCTACAAAAGCAAAAGAAGTTGCTTAAAATACATCTGGCAACCAGAGATAACTATAGATAACAAAATAAGATCAATCCTGATTATCCCAGAGTAATTACAACGAAATAATTTATAAGATTTTTAATACAAAGAAAATTCCCATGTGCAACATAAATTTAATACCAGAAAATTTATTAGAAATTTCATTTCAATGATATATAAGGTGGTCTAAAAGTATATATATTTTCGTAAGAATTTTTATAAGAACGGTGAAATAGATTAAAGTTAGTAAATGACAACCGGTGAAGATAACCGGAGTTAGTGACGATAAGGACCCATGTTAGGTTCATGAAAAAATAAACGTAACAGCCTTCGGGCTAACAGGTAAACGATTGATATTAAAATTATAAATTTAATTGAAGAAGATTCCACCTCACAATTCACTGTTTAGCGGACGATGCACGAAGTGTTACTATACCCATACCACGTGCAGCGTATACTAGCTCTAGCACCAAAAAGACTATTAACACCGCGTTCAATTTTGTGAATAGCCCTTTAAACGCAATCTGAAGAATGCCAACTTTCCAATGAATGTATTAGCTTGTCATTTTTAAGGGTGTGTCCAATCTTGGATTCGACGTGCTAGCCTGGATGTTCAAGCTGGAGGTCGTAATTTTAAACAGTTGTTATAATTATTGTTTTTTTTTTTACTATTTCTTCAACTTTATTAAATATAATTTAAATTTGTTCCAATCTTTTAATAATTAATGTATTTAAATTTACTTGTTTGATTTTCAATTTTAATAAACAAAGTTATTTGTGTATTGCAATTTGATATCTACTTACAACAGCTGTAGGCCGCGCAGGGTTGATTGTCTTAGTTGTGGTAAATGTTTTAAGTCAAAGCTAGACTAGTTTTTAAAGCATTGTATTTCAAAATGCAGTTATGTGCAGAAGTTCTCAAACGTGCAGTTTAATATAGATCGGTTTTTTATGCCCCTCTACTACTCCTTAAAAGGGAAAAAGCAGTCAAGAATCACACTGCATACAAGCAACAATACAGTTAATACTAACTGCCAAGCGGGGTGCAGTCCAAGCGGGAAGCAAGCAAGTCGGGTTACAAGCTCTACATAATTGGTCTCAGTACCTTACTGGGGTAATGGAAGAAGTAGAGGGATGTCGATGAATGTTGCCAGTAGCGCGCCCGATTCCACAAGTAAAGGTGAAACAGGATGGAACGGATCTTTAACTAGCACTGTCGGAACTGCTTAACGTCCAGCGGAAATGCTGGAAAAGCTTCTTGTGGGTCACTTGTTGCCGGAAGCGCTTAACGGCTGAATACTCACTCTTCAACAGGTAACTGGAGCTGCAGAAGAACTTCCCGTTTGACTGTGAGCAGCACGTAAGAATCGGCAAAACTGTATTACAATACGATGGACAACTAAATTAGTTACAATACAGTATGGCGAATAGCTTCATATTTATGCATTTTACTAACTAAAATAAAATATATACAGTACATTTTTTTATCACTAGCCATAGGGATTCTCATGTTAAAATATGAAGGTTTAGACTTGGAATTTTTACACAATGTAATTTCAAACTTCTTTCAATTAAACTTATGCCTTTAAATTAAAAATAGTGCTTCAAAAAATTAAAAAATTTATGGATTTTTGTTAGCATTATTTAGGTTTTTGTGGAGAATTTAATTTGAAATTGTAATTGTAAATTTTATGTAATACAACGGAGAATTATAAAAAATAAAATTTACAATTGAATAATTACGGACGGCAAGTGATAAACAAACATAATTCTTCACACCAGAATATAAACGGTTATCAGCACACGTAACAAACAATATTAAGTGATTGGCAAATTATGGGTAGAATAATCCTAGCTTCGTTACAATAGACTTTTATTTCAACATACATCAACAGGATTCATTTTACTGGTCATAAACATGCGTTACTACATTAAACAAGCTAATTAGAATTTGTTCAACTTTATTTTCTTAAAATCATAACTAATGTGTTTGCCTTGAATTTTGAACAAAATATTTAAATACAGATAAAAAAAACTATAAGACTGTTTGTTTGTTGTTCTCGTTTAGTCAAAACGTATTATCTTTAAACAATTCTGAGTATGCTGGAAAAATATACTTAAAAGGTGCATATCAGTGGTTATTTATAGCGTGTCGAAATGTTTATTTACATAAATGTAGTATAAACTTTTCTTAAAATTAGGTAGTAATCATTAATAAAAATAATTAAATTATAATAAATTGCTGAAACCTAGAGAAACAAATATTCCTTATATGAGGTTCATTTGCCTTTTACGTAAGTCTGTGCATAGCAAAATCTTTAATTATAATAACATGCGATCATTAAAATTTAAGTTCCCAGGAGGGTATAAAAGAAAAAGTCATCTCTTAGCTTATTCCGGAAAATTATCTGTCAAACTGACAGTTTGCATTAGAAACAAGGCAAAACCATCAGTTTATAGGTTATGTGTTGGCATGCATTGTGTCTAAGCTAGGCCCTAGGGAAGCATCTCACATTCTCCTGGGGACTTACATTTTAATGATGGCATGTTATATGAATATAAAGACAAAGAGAAATTTGTATTTCCCATTTTAGAAACATTAATTTTTAAGGTAAGGGTTTAAGGTTGGGTACTATTCGTAATAGATTTATATAAGCACGTGCATATAATTATTACAATAATAAATTATGTTTATTTCAATTTGCAAGCATTTAAGATACCTTGCATGAAAAAATTTATTAATAAGTACACAAACAATTGGTAAAGATTATTTTATTTAAACAAAGATTCTGTAAAAAAACGCAACTGTTTTTCATTAAGTTCTAGAAAGCATATTCATTATGATAACTTTGTAACCCAATGATAATACGTTCATTTCTTTTTGCATCTTTAAATACGTTTATTGTTATTTTTCTGAAAAAGGGTGCTAGCATGCATTCGATGGAATTACAACCTTTATGCACAAAGAAATAACGTAGCGTGAAACGTTAGGTTTTTTTGCAAATATACTCGTACTTTCAACTATGTGCTTCTTCCAGTCTGCGTTGGGCGATCGTTGAGTGAGATCATGGTTCCTAGAGTTCAACTTTCTTTCCCGCAGTCAAGTTAGGTTCTAAGACTACTTGGTATACAAGTTTTTGTTGCTTCTACGCATGACGTAGACCAGTGTTGATAATAAACCAGAAAGATTTTGTAATTAAAAGTAGATAATTCTTTAAAGAACAACGATGGGCAACCAGAGTTCGATGCAGGCTCGGTTAAATATGCCTTTACTGTTTTACGCCGGCCAATTCATGCTTGGTATACTGATTGCCTATCCCTGGTTAAGAAGGTAAGATTTGTTTATTCTTTTGGGGCCCTAGAAGCACTTCTGCTCGAATGCTTCAGAACCAAGCCTGTTTAAAATAGTCTTTTCAATGTCTTCAAATGTTATTAGTTGAAACAACCGAACTATTTAGATTCAGGTTTGTACGCTCGACGCGACGATTGCTTAACCGGAGTGTCATTTTCTGGGCTACGGATGGATTGAAGAGGGACAGTATTTAATACTGAACCTGATGTTTAATGCCAATTTTTATGGATTGAACAGTTATAATTTTTAAGACGATCCTGTGCTGCAACATTAATCCATTAGTGCATACAGTTAGAAAGTTTGAAAATTTTTTTATTGTTGGGTTACTTTGATTCTATGCTCAGCTCATTCAGTGTTGAAATAGCAAATAATCATAAAAGTTACAAAAGCGTTTTTGTTTCTTTATTTTAACTTACAAATTCAGTTTTGTGAAAATTCTCAAACCAAAGTTTAGGATGAAGTCCACAGTAATATTTTATACAAATAAAATTGCGTTTCTTCTTGCATATTTGGCATCTGCGATCAGTACTTGAAAACTAAATTATGTGACCTATATTATCAAACCTTGACTTGACTAGTTTTTTCCCTATATGGCTTTGTATCATATGTTTCTAAGAAACAGTTGGCAATGTATCGTTGGGATACCAGTAATAAAACGCATTTGGGATCACTTGGTTTAAGACTTTTCATGAGTGACCAGTTGACAACGCTCGTGTCAAGCAAGTATGCAAATATTGGCCCATACCACTTTCTCTGCCTAATTCAGCTTCTATATGCCGCAATATGGCCATTCATCTTATCAACGTCTCCCATTCTCTTATTATAACTTGCTATAACTTTTGGTTGAGGGACAGCTTTACAGTAAAACCCGCTTAATAGAAGCTCGGTTATAAGAATATCCCGCTCTAAGGAATAAAAATTCAAGGTACCAAATCAGTGCCATTTAATCCTTAACAAACTGTATCGCTTAATAGAATATCGCATAATAGAATAATATCGGATAATGTAATAATTTCAGCATGAGAATTAACAAAAATGTATCGGATAATGGAATAATCTACAAAAAAGCTGGAAAGAAAAATACAGTAGTCGACAAATTATGGTGTATGACTAATGTCGCTTTCTTGAAAAGGAGCGTCATAAATCTATCAGTCTTTAATAAGGGTGAATGTTTCTTTCTTGTACCATTGTTAGATTTAGTTAAATTAGTGTTTAAGCCTTTCCTAGAATCTTTAATCTTCCTTAAAGTACTTTGCAGCATTTCAAGACTTTCTGGGAACTTCTTTTACTTCTTCTTTTAAATTTGTTTTTATGTAGATACCACAAATAAAAATTTTAACGGATATTGTTCACACAAACTAGTCACAAAACATGCCACTTTTAAAAAGTTTATTTAAGCATTGCTATAAGTAGAGGGTTGTAAAGCTTTACCGTAGTTAGTTTTGCTTTAAACGTCGTCGAGCAGAGCGCAGTTTGTTAGTTTCTTGTGTTAGTTTCATCATGAGCACTGGATCAAAAAGAAAAGACCTTACGTTAAAACAAAAGTTAACTGTAATAGAATATGCGCAGGAATCTAAAGCAAATCAAAATGAAGTAGCTAGGAAATTCGGAATTTTCCAAGCACAAGTAAGCACATTTTTAAAGAATAAAGATAGTGTGCTGAGTGATTGGAAGAGTAATTCAAAATTGACGCAAAAAAGAAAACGTACCGGGAAGGATGAAAAAGTTCAAGATGCTTTGAGTGAATGGTTTATCAAAAAAAGAGCACGGAATGTTCCAATTAGTGGTCCAATATTAAAAGAAAAAGCGGAACAAATTGCGCAGAAGTTTGGAAATACGGTATTTAAAGCGACAAATGGATGATTTTCTAGATGGAAGAATCGTTCCCAGATTTCCTTTAAGAAAATTGAAGGGGAAGCAAAAGATGCTGATGTAAATGGAGCAAATGAATGGGTAACAAATGTCCTACCTAATTTATTAAATAACTATGAACCGGTCTGTGTATATAATTGCGACGAAACCGGCCTGTATTTTTGAGCTACACCAGATGGCACGTTTTGCTTTCGTGGAGACAAAGCTGTAGGAGGGAAGACAACGAAAGACAGAATGACAATTCTTTGCTGTGCTAATTCCGATGAAAGTCATAAACTTTCGCTTTTTGTTATAGGTAAATCACGAAATCCAAGGTGTTTTAAAGGCATTAAATCGTTACCCGTGAAATACACATCCAACAAAAACGCATGGATGACTTCAAATTTATTTAAAAAGTGGCTTATTGATTTTGATAAGCAAATGGCTAAAATGAATAGAAAAGTTATTTTATTCGTTGATAATTGTTCAGCTCATAAACCTGATGTGAGACTGAATAATATAAATATAAACTATTTGTCGCCAAATACAACGTCACTTATTCAACCCATGGATCAAGAAATTATATCCCTTTTTAAGCGAAATTACAGAAAGGAAGTGGTCAAGAAAATTATTTCGACAATGGACTATTATGATACATCGTCCTCTAAAACTGCCAATGATATGTCAAAAGCCATCTCAATCCTTTCAGATATCCATATTATGAATAAGAGCTGGAATAAAATAACTGGAAGTAGCATAGAAAAATGTTTCATTCACTGTAAATTTTCAAAACAAACGGTTACGTATAGTGAAGAATATTTTGAATGTCCTCCTCTTGAAGAAATGACTTCAGACGATTTTTCTAGATTTGCAACATTTGACAATTGTTTGCCCGTTTTTGAAGATGTTGAAGAACCAGAATCACAAGAAAACGAATATTTAATAGGTTTTGATGACAATGAGAACAAAGCTGACGTTTGTGAATGGTCTCCAGTATCTGGCCAGGAAGTAACAAGCGCTTGTTGTGTAATAAGAAAATTTCTAGAAGGAAAATCAAATGTTGATTTCAATCATTATTACAATTTAGAACAGCAAACAACGAATTTATTGTGTAAGGACAAAAAGTAATCTAAGATTACTGACTTCTTTGTAAAAAAATAATTTTGATTTAATTTATGACATTTTAATTGAATTAAATTTAATATGTAATTGTTTCAATAAATAATTAATACAGTATCCTTACTTTTATTTTACTTAAAGCTGTAATAAATAACGCTGAAGGTTTTATAGTGTAAATCTCAAGCGATGTGCAATAACCTCAATTTGCCTTGCAGAATTCTGAAAATTCTAAAGGCGGTTAATGGAATATTCTGGTTATTGGAATAATTCTCCTTTGTCCAAAAACTATTCCAATAAGCGGGTTTTGCTGTTAATGTTTTTGTGGTTTTACATCAACGCTTTATGCTTACATTCAATTGTCTTCAAAATTTGACGCCACCGTGAATACCTTGTTATCATTCCATTGGACAAGCATTACATTATCACTTTTTTCCAGTCCTTTGTAGACAAGAATTCGCATCGTCCGGTCCTGTTTTCTCTTATTGTACCAGTAGCACAGATATCGATTTCAAATAAATGTTCCAAAAGTTTTACATTAGTAAATTATTGACCAAAATAGGTTTTGTTACCATGTCCGGTGTTATATCCGATTTTCTAATGAGTTCAAAGACAACATCGTCTCCGATACCAAATTTTCTTCAACATCGCATTTCCTGTTACATACGTATGTTACGTCCAAAGCCCGAAGTTCGGTCAGTTCCCAAATTGTCCGATCATTTTGCACTTTGGCCGAGAGGTGTGGCCGAGGTCCGATGTATTTAAAAATTTTGCAAAGTGGCCGGCCAAAGTAGCTGCAAACTAAGTACAAAAATATCACCAAAGAAGTCATTACGTTGTATCTCCGCTTATGCAAGCCATGTCTGACCAAATTGTCTAATCCTAGGAAAGGTCTAGTTGATGTAAAGAATTTAACTCAAGATGCCAGGTTGATCTTATAGACACGCAAAGTAACCTTGGCGGCAAGTACAAGTGTATACTCAATTATCAAGATCATTTAACCAAGTTTATATTATTGCGACCTCTGAAAAGCAAAAGAAAATCCCTCAGATAATGAGGGAGAATTTGCAAACCGAGTTATAAATGAACTAAAGGACGCATGGCCTGAACTGAAACTGGTACATGGAAAACCGAAGCATCGCCAAAGCCAAGGTTCCGTCAAACGTGACAACCAAGATGCTTAGAATATGGTGATGACATGAATGCAGACAAATGAATCAACGCATTGGGCTGACAGCGTCCGGTTTATTGAATTCATGAAAAACCGTCCTTTTTATCAAGGCATTCAGCAGTCGCCATATGAAACCATGTTTTTCTGCAATGCAAAAGTAAGGCTGAATACTTCAAATCTGTCGATAACTTAGTTACAGGAAAAGATCTTGAGAACGTCGAGCAAGAAACGGAGGATGTTCTAAATGCAGGAATTTCCTTCACTGCCACGGTGGATCCATCGAAAAGTCTAGACTGGTTACCTGATAATAACAATGCGAAAACATTCTGTGTAGTATGTAAAAAAGAATGTAGCTTACCCAATTTTTGTGGATCCTGCGACAAAGCTGTTTATGCAGTTTGTAGAATAATTAATGAAGCAGAGGAAGGGTACGCAGAGAAGTTACTTGCAGGCTATGCCATAATAAACAAGAAATCGGGAAAAAGAAGTTTAGCTGCAAAGTTCCCACCAGCGAAAATTGGAGATAATGTACGCATCCGTATACCAGATATTGATAGAGGTCGCGGTGATCCAAGAAGCGTTCTTGCAGTTGTCGCGAACGTTAAGGGCGCTTTCTACAAGCTAGGAACAGAACATGGTGCTCTGCACTAGAAACTGCTCACTCTGGAATCCGTGAGCACAGAAACAAAATTACTACTGACCAGCGGCCAAGGCTACACTCGATGCAATTGCATTGCTAAGTGCGCAATAAATTGCTGCAAATGTAGAAATAACAATCTGTTGTGTAATTCTAAATGTCATAAAAGTACTTCTTGTAACAAGTAATGGTAAAGATTGTTAATTTACTATTAATTATAAGCCTAACTATTAAAACTTAATTTGTTAATTGATAATTGATAATCTTTTTTCTTCTGACTTTGGCCAATCACCTTATGCCATTTCGCAAACTGGCCAGCCACATCCCAAAATCAAGAAAATATCGGACATTGGTCGGTCAATTTACAGCGACATTGGCCATTTCCCAATTTGACCGGAGGCTTCCCACTTTGGCCGATTTCGGGATTTGGCCGTAACATATGCATCAAATGATATCATATATCCACCACTGGTACATAATGCCCAATTCTTGTAGCCAAATGGAATTGGCTTGTCTTTGACATATTGTTTAGTATAGCGTCTCCCAAAATAGGAGATCATACTTTTGTCTATAGAAAGGTCATCATGAAACTAAAAACTGTTTTTTGAGTTTTCAATAAAGGGTCGTAATTTCTACAACTTATCAGATTTATCTTTTTTTGAGTTCTCATTGAAATGCATACGTCGTATAAGTGCCCCAAACCGATCCAATTGCGTGCTGTTTTTTAGAATATTCTGTGTGTCATTGGTTCCATTCCAGTACATCCGTTTATCAGGATATCTTATGCAACCAGAAAGCTACAAACCCCTATTATATTACGTAAAACTCTCCAGTTGTGATATTGAGGTTATTGTTTTTCTTGGTTTCCATATAAATTGGTTTGGGTTACAATATGTGAGACAAGGTCTTGATAAAAAAATAAATGAAGGAATTCACCTGGGATTTCAAATTTTAGTGCATTTGAAGACGGCAGATTAGGGGTACATTGTGTATTTATTGAAAAAGCTGGAATATTTTTTGATCAATAAAACTTTTTATAACGCTTTCTATCATCGTCATCTGATTCATTTGCCATTGAATTATTAGAAGACAGAATAAGACAGAGTTAACAAATCTTCTTTATCAAATTCATCATCGATTGCCCTCACTTCACACTCATTGTTCAAAATACCTCCAGAAAGATTGTTCTCATTACCAGTATGTTCGTCGTCTGAAGCGTCAGTATCTTCACCAGGCTCAGCGTCTTCATCTCCAGGGTGAGTTTTTTCTGATGTGTAGTATGGGGATCTCGGAAACTAGCGGAGATAGAGAGACGATTAAATGGGGAAAGAATTGCAGTTTTACGAGTTTAATTTAATGAGCTTTTTGTTTTTTAAAAAAAATGCATGGGTAACTAGATATCTCGCAAAAATAGATTTCTTGTTATTTTAATCAATGCCTATAGCTCTGGTTGTATTGACTTGAGAAGAAATGTGTGAAAGAAAAAGTTGTAGGTAAGTATATGCTTAATAATACAGTCTAACTGAATTTTTTGTTTAAGCTATAAATTTTGAGTTATGACACAAACTTGTGGTTTTTCTAATAAAAACCATAGCCAGTCATGACGTTATAAAAAAGGCCCTTTTTCAACGATTCTAACGATATACGACCTGACATAGTTAGTTTTATGAATAAATAAATTATGCCCTTTTTTTGTTTTCATTTTCGAACTGTTCAAGTAGTACACTATGGAAACAATTAATAATAAAATTTAAGTTAGTTATTAAAATGTTTCTTTAAATTTCGAAATTATAAACATAACTATTTTGGTGTGAATTGTTTATTCCGTTAGAGCTACAATTTTAAATAAAAATATTTCTGAGAAACTATTAAACAGAGAATGACAAACGATAAATTAAGAAACAATAAAAGAAATTAGGATATAAATAAAGTAGTACCAAAACAACGTACCTGAAGTAAGTAAAGTATTTAAGGTAAGTGAACAAAGCAGATTTAGATAAAAATAGGTACTTCACTCCTAGGTGTAACTAAAAACTAAATATGCGGTTAACACAGTATGCTATGAAAACAATTAACAGATGCAAACGACAATTACCTATTGACAAGTGCAAATTATTTAGTTTCTAATTAGTGCTGATTTTGGTTTCGTAAATTATCAATATGAAGTTTTTTAATCAAGAAAAGCGTAATATGATTGAGTGTTACAGTTTGTGTCATAAAAATAAAAATATATGTTACACCAAAGGTCGTACGACACAATAGACGACCTTAGAGAAGCTGCACTAGAAGTTTTTGCTAATATTGATATACGTTCCGTTAGAAAAGCAACAAATTCGGTTTTAAAAAGGTGTAACTTGTGCATTAATCATAATGTTGGACCTTTTGAACATGTTTAATCTTAAATATTTTACTTACTTTAATTACGTTGTTTTGGTACTGCTTTATATTCTAATTTCTTTTATTGTTTCTTAATTTATCGCTTGTCATTCTCTGTTTTCTGGTTTCTCAGAAATTATTTTTATTTAAAATAATTATGTTTACAGTTTCAAAATTAAAATAAAAATTTTAATAACTAACTTGAATATTATTATTAGACGCGATGCGTGCATCTATCAATTGTTTCAATAGCGTACCACTTCAACAGTTCAAAAATAAATATAAAGCCATAATTTATTCATTTATAAAAATAATTATGTCAAGCGGTATATCGTTAGAATTGTTGAAAAAGGGTCTTTTTTATAAAGTCATGGCCGACTATGGTTTTCATTAGAAAAAACGCAAGCTTGTGTCATAACTCAAAAATTACAGCTTAACTAAAAACTTCGGTTAGGCTGTATTATTAAGCACATAATTACCTACAACTTTTTTCTTTACACATTTTTTCTAAAGTTAATAATAACAGAGCTATAGGCACCAAACAAAATAACAAAAAAATTATTTTTGCGAGATATCTAGTTAGCCATGCAATTTTTTTCAAAAAACAAAAAGCTCATTAAATTGAGCTTGTAAAACTGCAATTCTTTCCCTATTTATTCGTCTCGCTATCTCCGCTAGCTTTCGAGATCTCCATACTAAACATCGGAAAAACTCACCCTGTATAATTCATGAATGCTCTTCTGTAAATCATCGCTTTCTTCTAGAGCGGTAATCAGTTCATGAAGCTTTAAATTAAAAGAATATCATGCTTGCTTAATACTTATAGTCTTTTGTGCATTGAGTTCCTTATAAGGGACGTGCAGTAAACGTTGCAACTAAAAAAAAACTAAAACCCATATTTTTTATAAAATACATAGGCACATAATTGTACAGATAAATAAAATAAATACTTACCCTTTACCTTCCTGTTCATACTGTGAAAGATTCATTTCAGTAAAAATACCATTAGACTATATCAAAACCCAAATCTAATGCACCACGCCTGTAGACAGGTGTCTAATGAACACGCCTACTAGCGGTAAAACGTGGAATCAGAATATGCAGATTAGCGGCAAATTTAAATTTTAGCGTCTCTCTAAAGGTAAATTATTCACTAATGGGTTAAACTGATAAATATTCTAAAAACTGCAGTTTCTGAAACCATCTTTGTTGAT
>VTPC01000400.1:24386-74259 GCA_011009095.1 Ignelater luminosus
GGCGGCGAAAGCAAACATCCACCATTTCCCTTGTCAGATTGTGCAATTATTGCTAGTTGTAGTATTTTTTTTGTTCTCGAAGACATTTTTAAACTGAAAAGTAACAAAAACGTAATTAGTGGTCAGTTTAATAAAACGAATACAGACCACTTACTCCTGGAATGTCTTTCATTCAAAACCTTTAATTGTAGATAAACCCCGTATCTACCGTTCCATATTGAAATAAAACCTCGTAACTTCATAAACACAATGTAACTCCATCTGAGTTTAGTAGAAGTACACAAAAAATAATGTTTTTCTGCTAGTAAATCCTTGTAAAACTTATAAATTACCTGAATTAAAACTAAACTTAGTAAAGTACAATTTTAATTAAATTATTTTAAAAGTAAACGTTGATAGAATGAAAACGTGTAACTCCTCAAAAATTGCAAACTAACCTAAAACTTTGTTTTGTTAACAAAACACGTAAATCACATATTCTTTTTCAACTTAAGATTTTATATTCATTATAATTTTATGCTAAAATAATATTATATTGCATTACCAACCTTCAAACACGTGCCATATAGCTTCCAAACAATAAAAAGATGTTGTAATCACAGATAAATCCAAACACTGCACAGACAGCACACCTTTGCATTACAACAGGCTGCCCCTGTTAGGAGTTACTTGGTTTGCAATAACGAAATTCCCTCCTAAAAATATACGTGTTTGTTTTTCCCTTTTGTTCGATGATTTAAATTTTTTGGAGTTATGAGGTTTGGTGAAGTTGTGCAGGAACCATAAACGAATGCAATAGAATGAAAATTTCAAAATCGTATTTTTTGGAGTTACGTGGTTTGTTAATTAGGACAACGATTTGTTATCTCCCCATACACATATATGAGCTAAGAAAGTTTTAAGTAAAATATTAAAATAAAATGAAACATAGAATAAAGCAATATTATTATTTTATATTCATTTACTTCGTTTTTCAATTTTTAACATGACTGATAGATAATGTAGAACAGTTGATCCGTACTAAAACGAACAATATTTTTAGATAAATAACTTGGAAAACAGAACTTTATAGGCTAATTATTAATTAGTAATCATGATATTGACCTAGATTTGCAGATTAGATGTATTCTAATTCCTAAAATTCCTTAATATATTTTGAATAACTTCCAAAATGTAATTTTGTTAGACAACCATAAATACAACTGGTCTCTGTAAATGAACATTCCAGTAGTGTACTTTGTGCGTGGTTGAAGTGGTTTACCATATTTGAAAACGGCTTTAATAATTACAATCTAAAACCATAAAACTAAAATGTTAACCTTTTGCAAGATCAGTTATTAAAAATTCCTACTTACAAAATCAACAAAATCCTTTGGTTCTCATAGTTTCAAGTTTCATAATGGAATTAATAAATAATTAGTAATTTCCTGCTGTTCTTTTACATTACGTATTTATTACAAAGCTTTAGGAGTTGTTCTTTTGGCCTTTTCGCAGCCTTTTACAGTAGTAACCGCAAAAACACGTATATACCTCATTGTATCACGCAGCTCTCATAATACGAATAAACCTACTGATGCGTCAGCTCAGTACGGCGTCTGAATGATGAGTTTCCGAGATAAATCGTGCCACTTTGTTTTTGTTTATGTTTTCTCTTAATGCAATGAATAGTCTTCATTCGAGAGTAAATTTCTGAGGGTAGCCCTAATATACTTTTCTTTTTCTAGCTCACGTTTTACGTATCCCATAAAATCCTTTCCTATCTGTAATCGGCGAAAGATAATAAATCTTCCATGTTTTTCGGCTGGAATTTATGTAGCCACAGCATAAACTATTAAAAGCGGCGATAATTTGGCTTTAAAATTAATTAGGATGAAAAATACATTATTTTTTTATTTATAATTAATAGCAACGATGGCATGAAAATGATACAATTTCTATTCTTTGCGTTTTTAGAAAAGACAATATTGATGGGAAGCTATATGACTACGGATAAAATTCTTTTCACTTTCCTTCATTGCTTTCAAGTGCTTAATAGCAGTTTTAGAGATTTTCTCCGGATATTATAAAAGTTCGATGCTCGTAACATTCGTACAATACATGCTGAAATTGCTGAAAGTTAAAAACTATAACATCAATAAAGATTTGAGTCGTATTTTTGTACATTATGTGGAAATTTAATAGTTTGCTACGTTGAATTAAAAATATGAAATTCACGCAATAATTATTATTCCCGCTTTGATCATTGTTTGCTTACTAATTAGCAAAAGCCTATATAACTACTGTGGAGGTTTACATTTCAAATTTGATCTTGCTTTGCAAGTTTATCTACCCTAAAATGTGGCTGTGATGCTCTATTATGTTAAAATTATCCAACTCTATGTACCATTATTACTCATTGTTTACTGAATCAAATATTTTGGAATCTTGTTTGGAGATTGTTTTCGATTTGATATCACTCGTGCCATCATCTCATTGTCGGTAGTGTTTACAAACAAGTTGACTAAATCAGATATAATTGTAAACGTTGTAGTAGATTCTAGCAAATAATTATTTAAAAGCTAAGTAAATTGTTCTAGTGTTAATGATCGTTAGAGTTATGGATTCGGTTTTACATATTTTACATTTTATAGCTACCTAGATGCAAACTCGCTATTTTTATGTCTAGACATAATTATTGATTTCTACTAGTATTATTTTTCGCATGGTAAAAATAATAGGCCTGCGTCAATTTTGTCACTGAAACTCTAAAATAAAAAATTAAATTTCGGCCTAAAACTTTAAATGTTCTAAAATAACTAAGACTGAGATTTAATTAAAAATTTCAAATTGATTCTTTGCAATGTTTTATTTTTTGCTTTATTGCACCGTTGACAGCGCGCCAGCAGAGTGCTCTGGCATGCTGAGCTTGTAGTGGCCATCGTTACTAGCGGCTAGGCTTATGTTAGAGGATTCGCAACTGACAAAACGACAAACGTCTACATCGGCATTGTTATGATGATGGCACCCTGACGGTTCAGCTAACAAAGCCCTGATCATGACGGGTTGATCTGGCCATCTTATTATGGGTCACTCTTCAATGCAGACCCACCATCGACCCTTAGGGGAGAAATCGACTAAATTCAATTCTTTGGTTGCAACGGGTCAATAACGGGATAGAGGAGACGATTTTGCGTCAAATGGGATACTTACATACTTTAGTCCTTTAGTGGCACGTGGAGCATGCTATATTTCTACAAATTGTACTTGTGAAAACATGTATGAATTATTTTATAATTTGCATAAACAATTTTTTATTTTTTTCTAGTGCAGTATATTATTTGTTATTTATTACATTACATAAATTATTGTAACCAACAGAAGAAATATTTCAATTAAAGGCTGGTTTGGATCACTAAAGTACATCTCGAAAAATACGCATACTTTACAATCTGAAACCTGTACTTGGCTTCTATATTTTTACTTAAATAACGGCAACTTACAGCAGTGTGTTTATTGCTTTGGTAAAAGACGTAATAAAAATTATCAATCACTAAAGAATTAGTTCATTTGTTTAGTTATTTGAACAGTGGTGTTCTACAATTCTTCCAATGAGTTCCTCTGCCGAGATATCTAAAGCTTGGATTTATATGCAAAAAAAATGCACGAAACATGCGTAGTTGTAAACTTCTGAAAACGCGATAAGTAGATAGGCAACTCATGTTACAGCGATTCCCTTAAATTGGTTCAATTTTTTATTTTTTACTAACACAAATGTCTATGAATGTATGATGCGCTGCACTTTTAAAAAATCACAGAAATTTCTTACAACATGTATTTGAAATGCACAGATTTGATTGGATCAAAACCAGCTGCAAATTAATGATTTATTTCCTTATTTAATACGAAACTTATTTAACTAGACGTAGGCGGCTTTAAACTACAGCAGCGAAGTATTTTTAATTTTTTATTCTAGTATGTCATTGTACCCAAACAAAGTTGGATAAAATAACATACCGATTGTAATTTGAACCTGTTATAAACATTAGCACATTTCATATAGCATCATCTTTTTCCCACTAGGTTTTTAATCTACAACTCACCTACTCTGAACTCAGAACATTTTTCATTGCAATACCTAAAGGCCCAATACGTCATTGTCTCAATCTGACTACATTTTTCTATTTGTTCTCGCTTTCATTTTTGACAATTTTTCTCTTTGCCTACTTAGCAGCACGAAGTTAAACTTTATTTTTCTTGGTTTCTCTCGTGTCTTTAATTCTTCTTTCTAATTTCTTCCACGAACGTGGAAGATTCGATATCAAACTGTAAATTGGTTTTTTCTTTGACGTTGCTTTTTTTGCAAATGCAAATGGCGGTATTTCCTGTACAGACACAAGAGGATTCTTTAAGTTTCTTAAACAACTGTTAAACTCAGTTTGCACTTGACATTATTTTAAATTTTGTACAGTAAAGGGTGAAATATTTGACATATCAGTAACAGAACTTGGGATGAACAAGTGATCTAGAGAAATATCTGGATTTAGAAGTTGTAACGGGAAAAATTTAAAAAACGGCCTATTCCCGTATAAGCCAGAAATCGGAAGATGTTCAATCCCGTAGCTCGAAGTCGAAGATTGAGCGTAGTCCATCAGAGATAATAAATGACTCAAATTATCACGTTGTTGCGTCAACTTAAGGCTTAAGTTTCAACTGAAAGCCAAAAAAGGATACCTAAGGAGTGTCAGAAGCTGAAAATAAAAGAAAGAAACCATGGGCCAGCCCGCGCAGCTTCTCGTAGGCTAACACTCTGTATATGGACTCCCTTCCAAATAACACCCTGCATATAGGCTTTACTCAAAATATCGCCCTGTATATAGGCTTCGCTCGAAATATCACCCTGTATGTAAAAATCTAAAATCGTGTCCTGAGATCAGGAAACCTACATTGGCCTCATAACTTGACATAAAATAAACGCTTTAAATCTCCAGCCTCTCTCTCGTTTTTCAAAACTAAAAATAATTCTTTACGCACAAAATGAAAAAATGTCTTTTCTACTAGAAATTAGGACTCCATCGATACGATACCTAAATATAGCTTTTAAAACAAAACAAAGCTTATATAAATAAAAACACCAAAGTTAAACTACATACGCATGAGTTTATTTTCGTACTTTGAAATAAAAAAGCATTTATACAGGGTGAGTTTTTTTCGATGTTTAGTATGGGGATCTCGAAAACTAGCGGAGATAGAGAAACGATTAAATGGGGAAAGAATTGCAGTTTTACGAGCTCAATTTAATGAGCTTTTTGCTTTTTAGAAAAAATGCATGGCTAACTAGATATCTCGCAAAAATAAGTTTTCTGGTTCTTTTGTTCAGTGCCTATAGCTCAATTGTTATTGACTTTAGAAAAAATGTATAAAAAAAAACAGTGGTAGGTAATTATGTGCTTAATAATACAGTTTAATCGAATTTTTTATTTACGCTATAATTTTTGAGTTATGACACAAGCTTGCGTTTTTTCTAATAAAAACCATAGTTGGTTATGACATTATAAAAAAGGCCCTTTCTCAACGATTCTAACGTTATACAATTGCCATAGTTAGTTTTATAAATAAATAAATTATGACCTTTTTTCTTTTTATTTTTGAACTGTTCAAGTAGTACGCTATGGAAACAATTGATAGATGTGTATTGCGTTTAATAATAAAATTTAAGTTAGTTATTAGAGTTTTCTTTTAATTTCGAAATTATAAACATAATTATTTTGGTGTGAAATGTTTATTTCTTTAGAGTTGCAATTTTAAATAAAAATATTTCTGAAAAACTAATAAACAGAGAATAACAAACGATAAATTAAAAAACAATAAAAGAAATTAGGATATAAATAAAGTAGTACTAAAACAACGTAATTGAAGTAAGTAAAGTATTTAAGATAAGTGAACAAAGCAGATTTAGATAAAAATAGGTACTTCACTCATAGGTGAAACTAAAAATGCTGTTAATATAGTATGCTATGGAAACAATTAACAGATGCAAACGACAATTACCTATTGGCAGGTGCAAATCATTTAGTTTCTAATTAATGTTGATTTTGGTTTCGTAAATTATTAATATGAATTTTTCTAATCAAGAAAAGCGTGATATGATTGAGTGTTACATTTTGTGTCGTAAAAATAAAAAGATAGGGTATATCAAAAGTCATACGACACAGTAGATGACCTTAAAGAAGCTGTCCTAAAAGTTTTTGCTAATATTGTTGTAACTTGTGCATTAATTATAATGTTGAACCTTTTGAACATGTTTAGTCTTAAATACTTTAATTACGTTGTTTTGGTACTGCTCTATATTCTAATTTCCTTTATTGTTTCTTAATTTATCGTTTGTCATTTTCTGTTTATTGGTTTCTCAGAAATTATTTTTATTTAAAATAATTATGTTTATAATTTTAAAATTAAAATAAAAATTTTAATAAGTAACTTGAATTTTATTATTAGACGTGATGCGCGCATCTATCAATTGTTTCCATAGCGTACTACTTGAGCGGTTCGAAAATGAAAAGAAAAACAAGGCCATAATTTATTTATTTATAAAAATAATTATGTCAAGTAATATATCGTTAGAATCGTTGAAAAAGGGCTTTTTTATAAAGCCATGGCCGACTATGGTTTTAATTAGAAAAAACACAAGGTTGTGTCATAACTCAAAAATTATAGCTTAAATAAAAAATTCGGTTAGACTGTATTATTAAGCACATAGTTACCTACAACTTTTTTCTTTACACATTTTTTCCAAAGTCAATAATAACAGAGCTATAGGCACTAAACAAAATAACAACAAAATTATTTTTGCGAAATATCTAGTTAGCCATGCATTTTTTCCAAAAAAAAACAAAAAGCTCATTAAATTGAGCTGGTAAAACTGCAATTCTTTCCCCATTTAATCGTCTCTCTATCTCCGCTAGTTTCCGAGATCCCCCTACTAAACATCGAAAAAAACTCACCCTGTATAAAAAATGGATTAAAATGATATAATTAAATAAAGAAATTAATACGTTACTACCATCAATTAAAAAAAGACATTATTACATGAAATTGGATCTAAAGGATACGTCTAACAAATACGTTTAAAAATCTTTAAAACAAGAAAAAAGAATCAATAAATAAACATTTCATAAGACAAAGTTAAACATGATTTAAAACCATCACAAGTTTGAGACATATGAAACTGCATTAATTATTTCAAACAAAAGAATCAAAAAATTATTCTAAAATTTAAACAACCAATTATGGCCATAAATTTTCCGAAAACGGTTACAGTATAAAAATACCTTACCTGTCATTTGAAGGAGTTCATCATTTTACGATAAATACTCAAAACACTTAAACAAGACAATAAAAATACAAACGAATATGTTACAAAAAAAAAACATTTATCTTACACTAGCCAGGAGAAACCTTGAATTCCAGTAACATGTTACAGTCGACTGTAATTGAAGTAAATCCATAAAATTATCAAACAACAAGAACAATAAATTTTAGAAACAAAAAAAAACCCAAAACTTTAATTTTAACGAAGAGAATAACAATTTTCCATCTAACACTAATAACGATACGGTGATTTCGCCAAACAGAGAATACAACAAAGATGCTGAAGTCTTGATCAAAAAATATTTCATAACCTCGCTGTTAAACAATACGATTCCATTTCCTGGACGGCAACTAATTGCGAAATTCATTACTTAGGAATAATCTTTTCTACTCGTGAACTTAGAAAATTCAAATCCGACAAGCATGTTCTTCAGAACCCACTCCCGAAGAACACTATAAAGCTCACAAATAGCACCATGAAGCTTACAAAGAGCACTTAAAAATTAAATTCGCGGTACGACTTGGTTTTTAACAGGCGAGACAAAAGAAAGACGGTACCATGCCTTCATGGGCCTGCCCGTACGTTGGCGACCACAGCCCTAAACACGCGCGACGTAGAGCGCTCCTTTTAGCGTTTTAAATTCGACTCCCCGAAAAAACGAATCTTTTCTTACACATAGATGACTAAAATTAATCAACTGCAGAGGCCGGATCTACACCACATTATCAATATAAACATAAACAAACATATGAACCGTGGACAATTACAAACCCTTATTCGGTGAGTATGAATCAGCCTTTCTTCTGAAATGCTGAAGCATAAACAAAATTTCTGCAAACTGATAAACTATAAAAATGTTTGTGTGTCTGTGAGACGATTCTGTATTGAGATAAAGCACGTACAAACTAGTAATTTGAGACTTGACAAGCCTGGAACGGACGGATCGGTATGTTTAACAAAATAACATAACTATTTTAAAAACAGTTCTTCAACCATCCATACGATTGCTAAAGAAAACCTAATAAACCAGGCGGTACATCACCTAAAAGTTATGCTTTCCCCTTGTTGTAAAAATAAATGCTGGTGAAATGTAATCTTTGCTAGCTCACGTACAACAAATAACAGTGATAGGGGTATGTCGTATTTTATTCTTTCTGAAAATTTTCTTGGGTCATTAGTAGGTTAGTATTATGTTGCAGTAAATCTTTTTCAAACTCCGGTGAAACGATAAGCATAAAACATCCTAAACGCTCAAAGCATCCTCTAATTCTAATCCCGAAAGACATCGATTTAGCAACGACTGGGGCCGTGAAATTCTTTGTCTTAGTTGGCTTCTTATTGTAGGTGCTAACCAAGCGTACAAGGAGTCATTAGTAGATTTACCATAAATGTTTGCTGAATTAACTGGTTGCGCTACTCAAAATGCCATGCACTTGTTACAGTTCAGTGTTAGATAGTTAACAAGATAAAATAAGCTATAAAACAGTCAGTACACTAAAGCATATTTCACTCTGTTTATCTAATTAGCCATATCTTGGTCTATTTTTTGATTGGGGGTGAGTTACAAAATGGTTTCTCAGTGGCGTTTTACAACGAGAATAGAATTTTGTTTAATTTTTTAATTATTTGAAAATCTTTATTTACGGCAAGAACGGTGCGATAGTTGAACACTGTTTTCTAAAGGCTACATATTTAAACTTTATAAAAAATATTTTGTTGAATGTTGACTCGATGATATCATTTGCTCATTTTTGCTCATTCATGAGCAGACGGAACTTGAATTTCGCAGTAACTCATCTCCTCATTAAGTATTTTGCTACAGCAAGTTGTCATTAATGTATTTTGGAATTTTAATTAAAGATCCGACAACGATGTACAAGAACGACTTCTGAGCATTTTCAATGCTATTGACAGAGAATGATTAGTTTTCAAATCCCTTCTAAAGCCATTAGATCACTAGTTCAATAAAGCCATGTCTTTGGTTTTATCTTTAGAGTTTTAGTCGTTTTCAGAAAGAAAACTAATTTTACACAGTAATTTACCTTGGATTGTTATTTACAAATATTTGGCAAATTCTTCATTAAGGAAACTTTCACCAACAAATCAAACAGATATAAAAAACGTTTTTGTTATGGATATAACATCTGGGGTTGAGAAATGTAGCAAGTTACTTTTAATTTAATTTTTATTAATTTATTTAATCTGCTAGATGTAGATATATGTTTTGCAAATAATACATACTATTGCACGTCCATTCAATCATCGCCTTCCCACTCTTACGCTTCCAACCAAGGCGTGTTTGCTGTAATTAAGTACAGACTGATTTAAGTACTAACTATAAATACGGGTATAAGCCACTAATAGAACAAAACTTCGAAAACTTTTCTCCGCATGTCTTTATACTTCAGGTATAAGCACTAAAGTACTAGAGTTCACCAATCACAAATTTTCTGAGTATATGGGGGCACCAACAATGGAGGTTTGCTGTGCACTCGTAAAAAGAGTGGACGCGGGGGCAATAAAACTTACGGAAACCTGGGGACATTTCAGGCATTTTCTCCCAGACAGACACCACGTAAAACCTCCCTCTCTATCCCTTCTCTCTTTTTCAGACGAGAAGTGCTACGTTCAATTTCCTCCACAGTGACCTTTGCTGCTTTACAAAAGAAATAACTATGACGTAACATGACATGCTGAGTTTTAGCACTTGCGGTCGTATTGAAAAGTTTCGGGGTTCCATCTTTGCATCGATTATTATTCTTTTTTCCTCTTAATGCATTATATCTTTACCTTCCCCTTTTTTAAAATTCGCATTTTTGCCTAGAAAGGTTTTTCCGTACTTAGGGCCCGCTTCCAGTGTGGGACTGTAGCACACTGCCTTTTCCTTTTTCAATGATCAGATTGCTTTGGCTGAGGATTTCAAACAATTTTCTACGAGTTCCAACAGTATTACCATTAGTGTCTCTTAGACCGACTTTAACAACACAATTGCCATTGCTTTGACGCCATGCTGGACCGGGTTCTAGATCATTCACAGCAACATTACATCGATCAATCGGCAAGAACAGACCGACTCCACTTCATCCAAGCAGTGGTATCTCGCTCTTCACATCAGTCAAAATGAAGAGGTGATTAGAACTGTTTGCTTTATTTCACTTCACCCATACGGTCACTAAGGTCACCTTCGTGTGCTTTCAATTGTGATTTTCTGCTTTAAACAATCAAATCACTATTCTATTGGTTAAAAAGGAGCAAGCCTCTAAAGATTCTGGCCAGCTTCGGTAGCTAAATTAACCTTCATTGCATTTCATTGCAACTGAAAATAGTCCGAATAATCCACGCATACTGATACCGACATCACTTATGTAAATATCTAACCGACGACTGTTGTGCATACAGACCGACATCAAAATTAGCTGCAGAATCTGCCGTATCGTTGCCGATGCCAAAGAAGCTACCTCTCACTTTTGTACGTTGAGACACCTAAATACCCACCAATACCGACAGCATCTACGGAATCCGCGTTGAAGGTTGCTTATTATTCCTACTAATGGCAAATCAGACTTTAATAGCACCTATCTGTTTTTAAGAAAACCCTCAGAGCACCGTTTCTCTATTTCAGTCAAAATCGCTGGCATCGATATAGAGCAAACTGTATAGAACACGATCTAACACCGTTGTAATAGTGTCGTGATTAAAAAAACTATTGTTTATCAAAACTAGAACTATTTTTTGTTTAGCTTATCTGGATCTTAACAACTCAATTGTGACCTCAGAAGGAGCTAAATGCAAAAACTTTGACAAAGTGCATAATTTTGAAACTGAAGACCAACTTTCAAAAATTCTATAAACCTGCAAAAAGCAGCCTATAATTTAGGGCATGATAAAATATAAAGGACTTGTAGCGTTCAAGCGATATTTCCATCAAAAACTTTGCATTATAAACTTATAACAAAAAGGTTATACAGTATTGGTTCACTGATATAGAAGATCATTTGTAGATCTGCAGGAAAGACTGAAAGAGTTGTTGAGTAAGATTGGTAAGGGTAGAATACCATACCTGTTTTAATAATGGATTTGATAAATAAATTGAAAGAAATGTATTTGTGTGGAAGAATTCAAAACTAAATTCTTCAAACTAAAAAAAAAAGGATAAAGCCCTGAAAAGGTAAGAATTTAATTAAGCAACTAAGAGAGAAGTTGTCTGAGTGAAATGCAGAGATAACTTGCTTTTTTCTATTTATTTCCCGTTTCGACGCAGTTTAGTAAAAAAAAGCAAAGAACGCTATTTATCTCTTTAGTCATAAGCAATACGCGGTTGAAGCAGAACATCCTGCAGTAACTTCTGCAGATTATGAAAAAACCCAAAGGCCAGTGTGACTTCTTACGGCTTTTATTACCAGATTGGTTATCATTAGCAAAACCTTTCTACTTGCCAAGTTCTATTATATTTGAATGAAGAGCAATTTTTGCATTCCAGGCGAGTGATCTCTTTTCATTCTATGGCATTTCCAAGTCTAAGTTTTAGGTAGTGTACTTTGCAACTTCTTTATTTGGATGCGTTTTCTTATAACTTACCTTTTGACTGAAATTATAAACTTTTACGTTCTTATTATGGGATTGTGAAATTGCAAGGGTTCAGTACAACTTTGATAACTTGCACTTTGCAATTAAACTCTGAACAGCTAGAAACGTTCATAGATTCTATATTAAACACTCTAACAACTGAATATATCATCAATAAAGTATTAACAATTTAAAAAGTAACTTGTAAGAGAATTAAATCTAGATACTTTCATTTATTCTTACTTATGCTTTTGTTCTGAAGCGCTTTACATTTTTCTATATGATACATATTTTCTTGTTTCATAAGTAGACTTATTTTCTATCAACCCAATCAACGTCAAAATGTCATCTTTGTATTTATTGAGCTTCTCTTTCATACATTCTAGATAACACCAAGGATTTGTGCTATGTTGCGCAAAAGAAATTTGTTTCACGCGCCCTCGGTGACACAAAAGCACACCTACGTGAAACGAAGCATTGTTTCCGTTCCGTTGGGTACCGTATGGTGGGAAGATTTAGAATATTTTTAAATATTATGGAAATTGTTGTATTAACTTCATCTTTGATTTTGGATCAATGAAATATAGGTAATTAGGTAAGAACGTACTTATAAATATACCACCTAAGAAATTCTGAAGACATATTCTACTCTGTTCTATTTAACTCATATTGCAAAACTTAATAATTGCTAAATGAAAAGCATCGTTGTAAAAATGAATTTACATAGTAAATAAAACAAAACTTTCGCAATTTTAACGCCAAACGTTCTACTACCTATTAAGAATGTGTTATAAAACTTTTGTTTAAATACTAATTTTATAACTCTCAAAGTTTGAAGTTTTGAAAATAGCCTTCAAGAGATTATAAAGTTTTTGTATTAACCGATTCTTGGTTTAGATACTCCATTCCTTAAACGTGCCCTGAAAACTTACGCATTCATTACAGTACAAATACATAGATAGTGCATACATTCACTCAAAGAAATTGCAATGGTTAAACCTTTAACTTTCTTTAAGGTGTTAATAGAGTTGAAGTTAGCGATTTCTAGATAAATTTTAAAATATACTCATCTAGCACAAAGTCTAACAACTGTCACGCATAAACTGTTCCATGATGAAAATTTAACGAAAGGCGGACAATTTTAGTACGTGCAGCAAATATAGTAATACGTGTGAATTGTAGATTTAGAGCATTCAATGTAACAGCTGAGACTAATTTATTCTCAACAAATCAATCCAAAGTATTTCTATCTAATATTTCTTTAACCTTCGCCTACAAATTTTCTTAGCCGTAAAACAAGGCGCGATCGATAGAGGTTAATCGTACTTCCGCCTAGCAAGTTAACTTTGTAAAAAGTTGTAAAGTTGCAAACCACATAAATTAAATAAAAACGTGAAAAATTGTTGTTACTCCAGAATTATTAGTTTAGTTAATGGTTTTGAAACAAATAATCGGATTGTGTCACTTTAGTTTAATGATTTGATAAACAAATAATACCTTGTTAATAAATAATCTCTGTTTTAACTTGTACATATGCGTAAATGACAGAATAAAAGTCCCAGACAAACTTCTTTCGGACTGATATTATCCAAATTCTGCGCATTCTTTAGTGCGATCACTATAATATAAACAGGGAGCAAGCTAATCTTTTTTTCTATGTTTAAACTTTATAATGAGTCATATGTTTCGATTATGTGCTACTTCTACTATTTAATATTTAAAAATGTCTTCCTACTGTTGCATTTATTTTTTTTCAAATAAAACAAAAAAGAAAAACCCTAGCAACTGAAATCATATAATATATAAAATCTATATGTCACCTGTAATGCTAACCTTTATATAGTCGAAGACGGGTCGTGAGCTAAGAGAACTTAAAGCAAGCGATAAACAATAATAATAATAATAATACGGTAATCTTAGAGGTTTCGATATTGAGAGAGCGCCATCTGCAGTAGAATGTCGTTGACCTAGTTTCGAATAGAATACCCCACAGCTGATCTTTGTATCTAGGTCAGTAGGCGAGATGTTAGCCAGGGTCAAACCACAGGTTTGAATGATACACAAATAAATGAAATGGAGACTGTGCTGCACTCTATGTAAATACTTATTTTTACATTGTAAACTTAAGATAATGAATCCGTATGGGAATGTCGACGCCACTAGATTCCGTGACAGCTGATTTATGTAATGCTTAATAAGTATGCTCATAACCCAATACAAGATCAAAACAATTTAATACATATCTTGGCATACTGTAGAAAAGAAAATATAAACAAACAGTTTTTGCAGTCCAGGTCACACTGTTGGACAACATATATATACACACATAAATAAACAAATAAACAATTGCACCAGATATAAACATACGAGATGTGTGAGAAAAGTAATGAGACTGGCAACACTGCGGGAGATCTGGCAACGTTGTGTCTACCGGCCTGTGCTCAACCGGTTTGGTTATCGCTTCCACTTCCTCAGTCCGAGTTACAACTCCGTACAACTAACACATTATTTTTGACAGCGCCATCAGTGAAGTTGTGTTTTTGTTGTGTGTTACAGAAATGGAGCATCGGAATTTAGAGCAACGTTGTGCAATAAAGTTTTATGTTAAATTTGGTGAATCCGCGAGTGTGACTTTTGAAAAGTTGAAACAGGTCTATGGGGAACAGCGCTTATCAAGAGCACAAGTTTTCCGCTGGCACAAATCATTTTTGGACGGCCGAGAACACGTTGAAGATGAACCTCGCTCAGGGAGACCTTCAACTTCAAAAACTGACGAAAACGTTGAACGTGTGAGGGCTCTTATGAGATCAGACCGTCGTTTAACAATAAGGATGATGAGTGAACAGTTAAATTTAAACACTTTCACCGTGCATCAAATCTTGACAGATAATTTGAACATGCGAAAGATTTGTGCCAAAATGGTGCCGAAAAACCTCACAACTGAACAGAAGAACATTCGAAAAAACGTGTGCGTTGATCTTCTTGAGTGGATTGCCAATGACCAAGAATTCTTCAATTGTGTGATCACAGGTGATGAATCCTGGATATTTGAGTACGATCCTGAAACAAAGCGGCAAAGCGAAGAGTGGTACACTCCGTCATCTCGGCCGAAGAAATGTCGAATGAGCAAATCAAAGATCAAGACCATGCTGATTTGTTTTTTTGACAGTAAGGGTATCGCGCACAGAAAATTTGTTCCACCAGGACAAACTGTCAACAAAGTGTTTTATAAAAGTGTCATTGAAAAGCTCAGGAAAAGAGTAATTCGTGTAAGACCAGACATTGCAGACAAGTGGATGCTTCATCATGACAATGCTCCGTGTCACACAGCAATTTCCATCAGTGAATGTTTGACCTCAAAACGCATTACTGTTGTTCCTCATGCCCCCTATTCACCTGATTTGGGTCCTTGTGACTTTTTCCTTTTCCCGAAATTGAAACATGTCCTAAAAGGACGTCATTTTGGAACTCTGGAAAACATTCAAAAGACTGTGACCGACCAGTTAAAAGCCATACCAGTTGAAGACTTCCAGCGCTGCTACAAAGAGTGGGAACAACGACTCCGCCGGTGTACAGCTGTCCAAGGGAACTACTTTGAAGGAGATAACATTGTTGTTAGAAAAAAATAAAAACTTTGGTTAATATGAAATCAGTCTCATTACTTTTCTCACATACCTTGTATACACGGTAAATGAGACCGGATGAAGCTTATTAATATTTACGGTTCAGCAATCCAGCGCAATTGAAGAAGTGCTAGTAAAATGAAAGCAGGGTAAACATACATACAATGAAGTGTCCTCAAATATTAGAATACAATTCATTGGTCATAAACATTAAAATATGAAAAATATAAATAATAGCGGTAATTGAATTGAATTAATCACCTGCAAGTGTTTTGCAGTTAAACGTGGATCCCAGATTTTATATAAATAAATCGTCAAACAAAAACAAGTTGACAAAAGTGTTAGATAGTGAGAATTTTCGTTATCAAAATTTAACATGAATGAACGATAAAGGATAAAGAAAACATCGACTTTATAAATATTGTTCATAAAAAAATTCAAACAAATAAAAGACATTAAAGGTTCGGAACCAGTTAGTTACGTTCCAATTCAGCAAACAATATATTTCGATTAATAAAACAATATTAACGGGCCTTTCACTACTATAAAACGGTTCGTCGGGTTTTTCACTACAATGAAACGATTTTCTAAGCCTCTTCAACAATGTGAAGTGATGATTAAGTAATCTTTATAGTGGATTACTTTTATTCAAGCGGTTGGTGACGTGACGATAATATGCAGATATATTTCGCAAATAATTGTGAATGTAGATTGACAAATTGTATAAGTCAACGATGCTTCTTCATTAAAAATTTAAAAAAGGGTTAAGTTTATTTACCATGATGGAAACTAATCCAATACCAAGAGAACACAGTTGTTGGCATAGAATATACTGAACTCGCGGCACTGGTTCACACAAGATTTGATTTACAGTTACTAGATAAATCTTTACAAGAGAGAACGTCTTCCTCATACGTTAGGTAACAAGATATTTTAATTGACTTTTCAAAATATTTAAACAGAGCGAGGCAGTACGAATCTCGTAGAAAGTTCGATAAAAATATTACGATATTATAAGATAAATGAAGTACGGTAGTTTTGAGAGTTCGTTGTGAAATTATTTGGCAATTTCCGCCTGCTGGCGATGATTTTCCGCAATATTCCAGGGCAAAGTCTATTAATTGTTTAACGACGACAGAATTCATTTCCGATATTTCCACTCAGATATAACGTCACCTTAGCAGACAATTAGTCCAATACTTGACTATTTTTCGGTAGTTCGTGAAATTATTCTTATGTTCCAAAATTTCACAATAGAAGACACGAAAGACGCGTGTTTCTGCTTCGATAGCGGTAGATGAACTCTCTTGATTGCTGAAGCTAAAAAGTTAACTTCCAACCCTTCAAGAGGGTGGAACTACCAGATAATTGGTTGATCAACATATCGGGTGATCGGACAACCAATAAAATAATGCAAAACGATGTGATTTAGCGAGAAATCTGAACGTTGCACTCGGAAATTATAGCAAATATAAATCTTGTCCATGCTAGACAAGGTGACAGATTTATAGTTTTAAGGTTAATGAAACCAAAAGATGAGAGTATAAAATTCTCTGAATCGCAAAACTGAACTCTGAAAAATATACGTTCAGAAATAATTTCATTCTCTATTAATCCCTAATACATCTCTAATTTAATGTTAAAAAACCATTTTTATAAAAAAATTCTAGAGAAATTTAATGTTTCCAAGCCATAAATTTAGACAATGTCAAGGAGCGTTAAACCAAGGGGCTTTTATATAATAATAATAATAATAATAATAATAATAATAATAATAATAATCGCCTTTATTAAAAATAATATAAAAAGAAAAATAGAATATAAAAAGAAAAATACTATATCTGTAGCCTCCTGGCGAAATCTAGCCACTGGCTACTCTATTTAACCAGGAGACTACGCAAAATATATAAAAATAGCACATAAAGATTAAATTAATTTGTTCTGATTTAATTTGTTCTGATTTAGGTAGTTAGACATACGCATGGTGGTTATTGCAGACTCAAAAAATGATTTTTTAAAGAGCTTTTAAATCTATTTAGACCAAGATTTTTTATGTGAGGGGGAATCGAGTTATATACTGAGACAGCATTCTAAGTAAATCCTCTGCGAAACAAGGTTGTTGAATGCTGCGGTATTGTGAGCATACCTTTATTACGAATGTTTGCAGAATGAATTTGAGACCTAATGACCAATCTATCAGAAAGGCTAGCAGATGGCTGCATGGAAGTTAATAGAGCATGTGTATACGAACCCAACTGGTATTTCCAACGATTTTCCATTTTCAGCCATTTGAGCTCGCTAATGCTATTAGATACATGATCATATTTCCATAGATTGCAGATGAATTGACAACACCAGTTTTGAACCTTCTGTATGCGATTTTTATCATACATTTCTAAGCAAGGACCATAAATAAAACTGCAGTAATTAAAGTGCGATAAGACTAAAGATTCTGTAAGCATTTTCTTTTGAGCAGAGTTTAAAATATCACGATTTGCGTATAGTAATTTTAACGAGGAATAGGTTTTTTGCAATAGTTTTGTAACGTGTAGCCTAAAACGTAGTTTAGTGTCTAATATAACACCGAGATTTCTTGCAGAGTCGACTACTGGTAAAAGTTTGTTATCTATATTTATGTTGAGATTTAAATCTGGTGCTGTAATATTTTTTTTGTTACCAAACACTAATAGTTTTGATTTACTCGTGTTAAGTTTTAGGTTGTGTTGCATTGAAAGGTGTTTAATAAGAGTAAGATCACTGTTGATGTCTTCATAAGCTTGAGTTCCATCAGAAAAGTTAAATGATTTATATATTTGCGTGTCATCAGCATACGCCTGAACATTACAATGCCTCAAGAAATTTAAAATATCAGAGGTATACACAATAAATAACAGAGGCCTTAGAATAGACCCTTGAGGAACACCGGAAGTTAATGAATATGATTGTGACAGTTGCTCGATAATTTTAATTATCAGACTCCTGTCGGATAGATAGGACTTTATTAAGTTTACTACAGTATTGACGAACCCGTAGTACTGAAGTTTTGCACACAGAAGATTATGACTTATTGTATCAAAAGCTTTAGAGAAATCGAGCAGTACGAGAACGGTTATCATGTGCCTATCAGTTGCGCTTATAATATCATCCGTGACAGTGGCGAGAGAATTAGCAGTACTAAGACCCTTCCTAAAACCGGATTGACATACGGATAGTATATTGTTGTTGTTAGAAAAGGCATATATTTGTTTATATAGTATCTTTTCAAAAATTTTAGAGATACACGGTAAAATGCTAATTATTCTTAAGTCAGAGTAACTACCTGGTAGTGGAAGACCAATGGCCTCCTTCCACGCCGACGGAAAGTAACAGAACTCAATGCAACAATTAATGATGTGAGTAATATATTTATCGATAAAAGGACTGCAATATTTTAGCATTATGAGCGTAATGTTATCTGAACCAAGAGCGTTAGACTAAACAGAGTTTCATGCACCTCTTCTATTGAGGTAAGAGTGAAATCAAAAGTTTGGTTGCTGAAGTGCCAAATATTTTGATAATACTGTATCGCAGTTGGAAGTTGAAGATTGAACAAAAGAGCTAAAATAATTTCCGATCGAGTTAGGGTCAGCTAAGTTACTTGGCACTGTACGTTGCTGTGAAAAACGAATATTTAAATCAGATAAGGCAGACCACATCTTACGCAAATTATTTTCCGTTGCGAGTGAATTAAGATAAGTCCTTTTTTCACGACGAATGGATGATACCGTAAAATTCCGAAGTTCTTTGTACCGATTCCAGTCCGAAGGGAGCCTAGTACGCTTATATTTCCTCAATGCACTGTCACGCTCCTTCATGATTGCCTTTAAATTATCTGTTAGCCAAGGGGCCCTAGGTTTAGTGACATGCACCTGTTAAGGAGGCACAGGTGCATGTTTATCAAAAACAGCTAAGATAAAGGCCATGAAAATGGAGATTTTATTATCAATATCATTCTCGCGAATCATTTGATGCCATGGCAGAGACTGTAGATCTGATAAAAATAGATTGTAATTAAAGCTACGAAAACATCTAAATTTTACAATTTTAGGTTTAAATTTGTTTGTCTCTATTTTCAAATTACAGAAAACTGCTCTATGATCAGAAATTTCATTAGCTTCGATTGTCCCTGAATTACTAATAACTAAATTACCGCTAACCAAAATAGGGTCTATAAGGGTGCTGGACGTATTTGTTATTCGAGTAGGTTCATTTAGTATTTGTGTTAGATCGTATGAGTTAAAGCATGTATTTACTGGATTATCGACATTAAAGAAATTTACATTAAAATCGCCTAAACAAATCAAGTCATCAACTGTGGGTGTAATAATAGACAACATCTCGTCCAAATTATTTACAAAGTTATTTATGCGGTTACCGGGTGGTCTGTAAAGTACCCCAATAGCAATAGCTTTTGCGTTCAATTTGATCTTAACAAATAAGTATTCAATATCATTGTCAACTGAAAAATCGAGAGAAATTTCTTCACAGTTTAGGTCAGCTCTCACTTATATGCCTACCCCACCTCCTCTGCTGCCCCTGTCCTTTCCAAAAAACTGGTAACCAGGTATGAAAACTGCTCCTTCAACCACATCCTCCGACAGCCAGCTTTCACTTACCGCAAAAACATGGAAATTATTGTAATTAATTAAATTTACTAAAGAATTGAAACCATTAACAATAGACCTTACATTTAAATGTCCGATTTTCATGATATATCTATCTACCTAAAACAGATAAATGATGAGACGATTAAAACAAACAAGTAATTAAAAAAAACAAAAACTAATAAGAAAATAAAAATTTTATGTGTGTATTATGGGTTATGAACGTGTAATTAAATACAAAAGATGAAAAAGAAAAAGAGTGTTATTCGTGGAAAAGCATTCTCCAACTGTTATTTAACAAACGCAAATATTATATTTTATGCAGATTGTCAAGTGTGGTCGCTTTGGAGACGTTGTTATCTTTCTTTATAAAGATGGACCCATCCCTGACCCATACTGACTTTTATGTTATAGAAAGACGTTAAACTTAATTTCTAAGGAGGAATAAAATTAGCAAAAGAAAAGATTGAAAATAATAAAACGATATATCGTTATTTACAAGCATAAATAACTTATTAAAGAAAAGTTCGTTAATTACTGAATTTTCTTAACATATGAATGTGAAAGCAAAGAGTAAGAGAACAAGAGCACAGTGACCCTAAGTGTGTATCACGCTAGAAACAAAACTACTTTGACATAAAGGAGTTAAATAAAATGGAAATAGTTTTATCAATTGCCAATTTCTCTTTTGACCCTGAATGTTTACGCTGCTCCTTGGACGCAAGAGCTGTCCCCTAAGTTAATCAGATTTAAAATGAAAACTATAAGTACTAACAATGAGATGAGTTTCGTGAAAATACTTTCACAAAATAATCATATAAATGTTACGGTTATGTTGATTTAAATAAACTTATATGATTAATTATTGACAAAATTCAATATTTGCAAATACCTGAAACAGTAGCTATCGTATAAACTAGTTTAAATGAAACACACTAATGATCAATTTACGTTTCTGTTTTTAATACAACAAATGGTTTACCTTTAGATTTTAAACAACATTAGGTTAATTACATCCAATATTTCGCCAAAATAATAACATTCTAATTGAAGACCTAATTAAATTAAAAATTGAAAAGTTCTGCAAGTGCCATCAGAAATTACAAATAAATAGGAAAAACGGCACAACTACATGAAGTATTCCAACAAAATGAAATTTCCGTGGACGGTGTTTCGGAGAATCACCATCTTTGAATGTAAGTACTACTAAACGATTTTGATAATTTCAGTTCACCTGTGTAGAGATAACTCAAACATATAAAGATAAAACTCTATTTTGTACCATTATAAAAAAGGTTATTTTCAATAGACCTGCATTTTTACTTATTGTGGAATAATACAATACGATCTGATCAATATAAAAGAATTGCTTTTAGGTAAAGATTATCCTGAATTAATGGTCCACCTGAATCTCCTCGACGCAACGTTGTGCTGGTTTGTTGAGAGGACTTATTTTCCATTTGAGCTTAATAGGTACCTCTCATTCCGCACAAAGTATAAAATGCCCACATTAAGTGGAAAGCACATATATCGTGCTCCATTTTAATCTTATCGTGATGAATAATCCATCAAAGTGTATTTTTCAGATCATATTGCATTAGTCCTCGACAAGGGTGCGAATTCCGATTCTTGATTCTCATACCGAAAATAAATATTGATAGCACAAAATCAAAGTGTAATTAATAGTATTAACCGAAATTATTGAATTTAATAGTGCTTAGAAATTCAAAATGGTGGGCATGGGAAATTCCATCCATAGAAGTTTCATTTTGTAAAACACTGCATGTTATTTATTTGTAGCATTTTATAATAAACCTTGCAATAACTACGTTTGTCTACAATGTAATTTAATTTCAATTCGAGTAAGTTAATGTAATACGAATAGTTAATTTTAGTGCGTTAACAAAATACACTAATTGGTCTAATAATGTTGAGTATTACTGTCTGTAATTGTTATGGAACTTAATGTATCAGAAATTAATTTGTATCGTATAATTATGCTCCATGCAGGTGGAATATTCAGCTGAGTAACTAGCATAGAGTATTAATTGCATCAAACTTGTAACTACCAATATTTGGTACTAATTACAATCTAGAAAATATTTTATTTGTGAAGCTTATTCAAGATCTATATACACACATTTTGCATGCAGTATGTCATAAATATAATTCAAAAGCAATTGCCTAACTGCAAATTTATTTATATAGCTCCTATTAGCAGTTTTAACAGCAGTTTTACACAGTAGATCTTAAAAAGAAATAATGGAAGAAATATATTGTTTTAATAGTTATTTCATAAATACTTGTTAAATATGAATTCATAATTGACATGTATTTACCTTTACCATGTTTCCTGATAGCTAGTATTTTAGTTCCTGTGCCAATTTTTCAGAGTTACTAGCTTCAATTAATTATTTCTTACTATTCATTTTTTTGTTATACTCCTAGTGTAGAAAATAAAATATAGTTAGTAGTTACCATGTAGTTGTCTATGATTTTAAGGTTTTCTTCATCTAGAATGGCCGAAAAGATTTAAAAAGTCAAGAAAGGGGCCCTCCAAGGAAGGCGGTACACAGTTAAGAAAATGAAACGAGTGATCGGCTCAGTAAAGATGGGAATGCCTTGTTTAATTTCCAGTAAAAGTTATGGTGTTTCAAGGATTACACTCAAGAACAAAGTGAAGGGAATCAGTCAAAAAGAGTGCGCAATGGGACCAAGTACAATACTGTAATGTCCTTTTTTTATATAAAACGTTTATTTATATTTAATAATATTTATTTTCACTTAATTTATTACAATTTATTTCCAGTATTTATTTACACTAAATTATTTATTTATTTATGTACAGAAGAATTTATTTATCACTATTTAACATTTATTTCGTTCGTAACTACTAGCTGATTGACTGTAGAACTGCCTTCTGCTCGGTCAACGCCGCCTTATATTCGTTTCCGCGTGGTTCTTGATGAGCCCAAAAAGTTCGAGTTCCTTCTGGAACATTCGACGGTGGAAGAGTCTCCATTCGACCAGCTTGTTGGAGACTGTTCGGGACCTTTTCTAGAATATTCTAGGGGTGGCGCGTTACACTGCCCCCTTCTTAACACTGTTGCGTCTCGTGACAGTGCTGAAAATGATGTTACACGCATTTCGCTGCTTGTTCCGGCCATGGCTTCTGGATCATGACGGTACTTGCATGCCGAACCCCTAGTACATCTCGAGTTTTTGAAAAAGAAACAATCCACTGTTTTCTGACACTTCTGGGAGGATGTTGCTGGATTATAACTGCAAACCAATTCTTCCACACCGTCGTCCTAAAATATTACTTCCAACATATTTAGCACGGTACGCCAATTTAGCTGGTCTAGACCACATCCAATTTTCGCCATAGCTGATTTCTTCACCCCGTGCGCTTGGAGCTGTATCTTCAAGTTGTGAAGAGCCTTCCACAAAGCCTCATACTGCGGCTTCTCACATGAACGCGGTTTCGTGACCAGATAATAAAGAAATCGTCCCTGGTCTTGTAGATAGCAAATTTTACCTACCTCGGGGTATTGTAAAGATACATCTCTCGTGCGACCAAACTTGAACTTGAAGTCGACAGCTATACCTCGGGACATCTTCAAATCTTTCGCCACGCAGTGAGCTAGAGAGTATTCTTCCGGAACTTCAAACAGGTTTCTTTGTTGTTCATGAACAACACCAAAACGAGCTTTCCTACCATTTGAGTAAAAAGTCATAAAGTCAGTAAACGAGGGTCTCTGATGTTCAATCGCTACAAACGCAGCGGGTTGTATTTTGGCTTCTGGTCCTTCTATATCGACTTCATTTCCGCCTGCATACGGGGCCAACCGGTTGGTGTGCACAACCATCATTTTTCCCCTTGGTGGTTTTCTGATACGGTATATCAGGTCATTTATTCGTTTAATGACCTTGTAGGGCCCTTTCCATGCTCTTTGCATCTTTGTAGATAAGCTTCTTCGTGTTTGAGGACGATAGAGCCAAACTAGATCTCCAGGTTGATACCCTCCTGCTTGGGCTTTAATGTCGTATTGCTCTTTCATCTTGTCGCTGGCCATCTGAATATTACGACGAACATTTTCATGAATGGAGTTTAACTTCTTACGAAGGTGACCAACGTAATCATCGCCGACCACGTCATTTTCACTGGGTTTGAAACCAAACTGTAGATCACATGGTAACCGAATTTCGCGCCCGAACAACACCGCAGCTGGGGTTTGGCCAGTTGTTTCTTGTACAGCCGAGTGGTTTGCCATTAGAAACAAATGCAGGTATTGGTCCCAATCGCGCTGATGCTCGGACACCACCTTCTACAAGTACTTCCCCATCGTTCTATTCATTCTTTCCACCATTCCATCCGACTGCGGGTGCAACGGTGTAGTTCTCGTTTTTCTGATACCCAATGATTGGCACAACTTTTAGAACAGTGCCGACTCAAAGTTCGTGCCCTGGTCGGAATGCATCTCCAGTGGGACACGGAAACGGCTAAAGAGTTCTTTTACCAGCACGTCAGCAACCGTAGCCGCTTCTTGGTTTGGTAGAGCGTATGCCTCTGTCCATTTACTAAAATAATCCATGGCCACCAAAATATATTTATTTCCTCCGTCCGTCTCTGGGAATGGAGCCGCAATGTCTAAGGCGATTCTTTCAAATGGACTACCGACGTTACACTGTCGCATCGGAGCCTTCTTCCTACCAAGTGGCCCATTACCGGTTGCACAAACTTCGCACCGTCTGCACCATTCTCTGACGTCTTCCTTGCAGTTCATCCAATAAAACCGTTCCCGAATCTTCGCCAGTGTTTTCTTAACTCCCAGATGGCCTCTCGATGGCCCATCATGCAACTGTCACAACACTTCAGGAACCCTGTTCTTGGGAACCACTAACTGTATTCTTATTTCGGTTCCTTCTTCGTTTTCTAACACTCTCTTTAGGAGACCATCTTGAAACTCCAGTGAGTCCCACTGTGCCCAGTATGCTTTTACAATCGAGCCGTATCGAGCTATTTCTTCCCAAGACGGTCTACGATCCGCTATCTTCCAGTCCAACACCAATCGTAAGTCAGGATCGCTTTCCTGGTCTTTCTGAATTCCCGCGGGCTCCCAATGATCATCAACGACTGTGGTACGTCGTACTTGATGTTCACCATGCTTAGTTTCGATTCGTGAGCAGTGTTTGCAATCGTCGGGGCATGGTCTTCTAGATAAAGCGTCAGCGTTGCGATGGCTACGCCCCGTTCGCTGTTCGGTCTCGAAATCATATTCTTGGAGCCTTTCGAGCCATCTTGCTACTTGACCTTCAGGATTTTTAAACTTCAGCAGCCATTGAAGTGCAGAATGATCGGTTCTCAATAGGAAGTTTCGGCCATAGAGGTACTTATGAAAATGCTCAATGGCCTTGACGACTGCAAGCAATTCTCGACGGGTCACACAGTAGTTACGCTCCGGCTTGGACAGAACCTTGCTAAAATAGCCGATGACCTTCTCTTGCTCATCTTGAACTTGGGATAGGACGGCGCCTATTCCGACATTGGTAGCATCCGTGTCCAGCACAAATCGCTCGTTCGGTCTGGGATAGCTTAAGATCGGAGCTGCCACTAAAGTTCGTTTAAGATCGTTAAAGGCTCGTTCACAGTCGGCGTCCCATTGAAAATCTCTGTCTTCCTCTGTCAATCTTGTCAAAGGCTTCGCAATATCTGCACACCCACGAACGAATCGCCGGTAGTAAGTACACAAACCCAGAAAACTTCGAAGCTCGTGTTTATCTTTTAGGTGGGGCCATTCTTGGACCGCACGAATCTTATCAGGATCAGCCGCTACTCCATCTTCGGATACCAAGTGACCAAGATATCTGACCTCTTTCTGGAACAGATTGCACTTCTTCGGGCTCAACTGCAGATTTGCTCCACGTAATCTCAGAAACACATCCTCCAAGTTCTTCGCGTGTTCCTCAAACGTTCGACCAATCACAATAATATCGTCGAGGTAAACTAAACAGGTCTTCCCAGACAAACTTCTCAGGATCAACTCCATCAATCGTTCAAACGTTGCTGGAGCGTTACACAGACCAAATGGCATAACTGTAAACTGCCATAGGCCAGAACCAATAGTAAAGGCAGTCTTCTCTCGGTGTTGGGGTTCCATTCCAATCTGCCAATACCCACTCTTCATATCCAGGGTGGAAAATCACTTGGAACCAGACAGAGTGTCCAAAGTGTCAGCAATTCTGGGTAACGAATAACTATCTTTCTTGGTGACACTATTTAGTTGTCTATAGTCGACACAAATTCGTGTACTACCATCTGTCTTCTTTACCAAGCCGACGGGTGATGCCCAAGGGCTGTTTGAAGGTTCGATATCACCTTGGCTAGCCATATCTTCGATAATCTTTCCCGCTTCTTCTCGTTTCGCCCATGGTAACCTTCTTGGACGTTGTCGTATTGGTTGAACATCTCCCGTATTGATCTTATGGGTCACCACACTGGTTTTACCCGCCAGGCCTTTATCAGGAGCAAATACATCTTTGTAACGACCAATTAACTCTTGCACCCTAATCTTTTGGCTTGGAGTTAAATTTTTACAAGAAGCTGTGATCATTGCTTCTACGTGTACCGAGCTTCCGGAAGACGAAAGAACTCCACTTGTCTTTGTGCACCGTACCAAAGAGGACACCGGCACACAAGAACCAATTTCGGTGTTCTTCTTCAATGGCATTGGGAAATTGTTGACATTCATTAATCGAATAGGCGTTAGCTCTTTCACATTCATTAACACTTTCCCAATCAGAATACCTCTTTCAATGTCTTTGTTGGCATAATCCGTTTCTAAGGCACCCATACAACCTGCCCGGAGATTTCCATCCATTCGGGCCATAACAACCTTCTCACTCCGCGTCGGCAGGGTAACGTCATCGACAAGCATTACTCGAAGCGACCTGTCGTCTTTTTGGTGCATGAGGATTTCTTCGTTATCTACTCGAAGGATTCCATTCTTCATATCTAATGTAAACTCAAACTTTTTCAACAAATCCATTCCCAGGATAACTTCGTCAGCTATCCGCTACCAACAGCCGATGCCTGCAACTCTTGAAACCAATTCCCATTTCCACCATCAGTTCCCCAAGAACATCGGTATGCTCACCCGTAGCGGTCTTCAACCGGACACTTGATGGCTGTAGCTTTCTATCTTCAACAATATCAGGACTGATTATTGTCCTTGTTGCTCCCGTGTCGATCAATAATGAACACGTCTTCCCAAAAATACTGCCATCTATGTAAAAGCTGTCTGGTTGATACCGTAACGAAGCTACTTGGATGGTAATCTCCGGGGCATGATTTAAGCAGGTCGATGTTCGCCCCTTTGCATCGACCCATATTAGTTTTCCTGATTCTGGTTATTCCTAACTGCGCCACTCTTTGTGCAATTTCTTGATGATGATCCTGTTCACCGCATCTCCAGCACTGTAGTCTTACTTTCTTCGATAACTGCTCTTCAAACATTTGCTTCATTATTCGTTTCATCGTTTCCTCCATATCTTCTGCCTCGGCACTTCGCACAGGGACATGACCATGGGATGTTCTCTTGGCTGCTTCAAACTCAAGCGCGTGCGCCAAAGCACTTTCCAATTTTACATGACGCGCAAGTCTCAAAACCTGTTGGGTTTCAGAATCTCGAACAGCGTCGATAAAGGTTTGGACAGCCAGCTGCCCAAAAGAGATCTGCGGAGCCTTTGGATATGCTAGCGTGATTAAACGCTCTATGTCCGCTTGGAGTTCTTGTAAGCTCTCTCCCAATTTCTGCATTTTACTTTTCAGTTGCGCGTAGTATACTTGCTGAAGGTGTTTATCTCCATAACGCATATCTAATCGTGATGCTAGTTCTTTGAAATTTTCTCGCAAGTGGTACGGAACTATCACACACACTATCAGAGACGCTGCCTTTTCTTTTACACTCCACTTATTAGTAACAGCAGCCGCTTCGAACTGCATTAAATAAGTGGACCAGGCAATCTTTCCATCGAAAACTGGAGGCTGAACATGATTTTTCGGCGTACCATTGCTTCCAATAACCGCCAAGGGTTGTTCGTGGATCACCCGTTCCGCAGGTGGAAGTTGTGTATCTTTAGGCACCTCGCTGCGAGCGTCTACACTTTCTTCCGCGACTTGACCCACAGTCAACATAGCAAATTTTTGTTGTAATTCGTCATATTTTTGATATAATCCATCAACTTCATTTTTCATTGTATTAATTTCTTCTTTAATTTCACTTTGCACGTTATTTATTTGGCTTTTTATATTTTCCATATTCGAATTCGTTTCTCCTTTAATTTCACTTTGCACATTATTTATTTCACTTTTTAGATTTTGCATATTTGAATTCGTTTCACTTTGCAGGTTATTTATTTCTCCTTTAATTTCACTCTTTATATTTTCCGTATTAATTCGTTATCCATTTTAGCTGAGGCAGATCTTGTGGTAGGCATTCACAATTTATTTTTGTTTCAAATTTTTAAATTTCACACCTGACACCAATGTAATGTTTTTTTTTTATATAAAACGTTTATTTCTATTTAATAATATTTATTTTCACTTAATTTATTACAATTTATTTCCAGTATTTATTTACACTAAATTATTTATTTATTTATGTACAGAAGGATTTATTTATCACTATTTAACATTTATTTTGTTCGTAACTACTAGCTGATTGACTGTAGAACTGCCTTCTGCTCGGTCAACGCCGCCTTATATTCGTTTCCGCGTGGTTCTTGATGAGCCCAGAAAGTTCGCCTTCCTTCTGGAACATTCGACGATGGAAGTGTCTCCATAGTTCGAGATTTCTCCGGCACATTCGACCAGCTTGTTCGAGACTGTTCGGGACTTTTTCTAGAATATTCTAGGGGTGGCGCGTTACAATACTATCATTGTGAATCCCTCCTCTTTCTAGTTCTTTCGTTTTGAAGGGCCACATGTTGATCTCTGTGCCTCCTTTAGAAATTCAGAATTACCTTCCTCCCTTTCTTTTCTCGCTGCTGTTTATCGTTTTCTCGTCGCTTTATTTACAAATTACCGTATTCATTGCAATTTGGTAAAAAATAAGCAAAGGAATCAAAAGGGCGTGGTCGCCATCTTAATGTTAATGGTTTACAAGAGATTTTATAGAACAATTATTGATTCTTAAACGATACGTTGAAGTGGCTTATGGATATTCCTCTACATTTAGAATAAATAGAGAATCCAGTTATTGTTATGTATGCAGAAATATAGGACGAGTAAGACCAACGTAAGGTATTTGCTCATTTAAACATTATTTTATTATTTTCTTGCTGGTGATCAAGTTAGAAATTCATTGTTTAAGTTGTGTGTATCGTTAGATTAGTGTTTATTTAAATATATATAGAATTGAATTTCTATATCTTATGGTGAGGTTATTGTATGACTTTGACCTTTATTGACAATTTAAGTTCTTGTTTCATACTAGTTTATTATTTTCAAAGTTATTTATTAATGGAAATCTTTTTTAGTGTGATTAGAGAATTTATTGAAAACTAATTAATAAAGTGGAGTTGACAATTTTGTGTTATCATCATACTTTTGTTCGGTTTTTCTAAAATATTTGAATTTACCATTAGTTACATATTTTTAAAATTCGTAATACTGTTACAAAGGCCTTCAAGGATATTTTTTTACATCATTAAGGTAATGATTACCTTTAGGGCAAATAATATGAATGTTTAGTATTTTTCTTTCTTATTTAGAGTGAGTTGTTTGTAGATTTATTAAGCTATGATTAAATATTATAATTACATGCCTTATCTTTTATTTTACTAAGAAAGTACTAAGCTTTGGAACTACCTTTCTCGCGCTTGTGACTAGACTTTTGGTTTTCTCTCTTTTACCAAAACCACAGAGAGTGGCATCCCTAAAGATATTAAAGCAGGAGATTCCCACATTCCTTTATAATTCGAGAAAAAACCTGGCATCTCATTTTAAGTAAGTATAGAAATCAAAAAACATTAAAACTGCTACAACATAATTAGTGGATATCGTTCGAATACGATTTCCAGTAGCGAAGAGGTGTCCATTAGACACAGTTCAAAGGTTATCAATAGAATTGGGGAAAAAAGCGCCGTTTACTAATAGCAGACCCTGAGATAAATGGTTTTCTTCTTTTAATGTCCAGGTATTCTCAACTTCCTCAAAAAACTGTTGGGTATCTGTCTCTTTATCTAGGCCAACTATAAGAGCGCATATAATAAGCTAGTTCGTAGAAGTTTGTAATTATTTGAATGAGAACAACTACGACGATATTTTAAACGACAATTCTCGTTTATTTAATGTAGACCAGACTTCTCGGCAATTGTTTCCTAAATAATGGAAAACATTTACTCATTGTATCGACTGCTGGTAGTTTTTGCTTACAACGGTCTGCCTACAGAAATTATTAGAAACTGTCCCAATGAGTGGCATTGTGAAGAGTCAAACAAAGAAATGTCTTCAGTCCGGTCCCGCATTGAAAAGGATACCCTCAGTAATATGCAACGGAGTCGAGATATTACGGATGGTGCAAATTATTATCAAATGAATTCGTGTCCTTACGACAAAATCAAACCTGGAGCAGTAAAATTTACATTTTAGTCCTGACAAGAGGCCAAATGTAACTATTCAGGTTGGAAATGTGTAATAATGAGAACATGCCCAATATAACTCTTTAAGATGAGAATGTGGTCCAAGATTCTGAAAACAAATTCTTCAAGAAATTTCTAATCTTACAATCCAATCTCTTTTTTCGAAAAAGTTCTCTTTTTCAAAGTTTTTTATTTAAGTTTAGCCAAACGTAAACTAAAGGAAAGGTCTCATCTGTTTTACATCTAACGAATGAAAAAAGTTATCAACAAAAGGAAGAAAAAGAGGAACAGAAGAAAGCGAAGAAGAGATAAAGAAAAAACAATGCAGCTACCGTAGCTAAAGTTAGGAAGAGAAACAAGTCCAGTAAAGGTGTATTAGAGGAAAGGATGACAGTATAAATCAAAATGGAGAAATGAGCATTTTTTTTTCGAAAAAAAAGTGACGCGGCTAAAATGTATTTTATGTGTCAATAAGGCCCGCAGAGTTTGTATATTGAAAACAATAAATTCAAAAACAAAGCACTAATTCTGACGATGACCAGTTTGTTTACGATGCGTGTGGTATGACTGTAGAATCAAAAAAATCCACAGAGGAAATAGAAAATCTGGGCAACGATTTCAACTAATTAATGGAGATTATTGCTTTATAACCAACTATTCTATAAGGTTCCAACTAAATAAGTCGCTGTATTAGATATTTTTAATGTTATTTTATAACATGACATATATGTCCGAATTTTGCTTTAAATTTCGTTTACTTAGATGCATTAATTTAGTCTGGATTTATTATTCTATTTCCTCTTAAACGCCTATTACGTTGCTTGCTTTGTTAAAAGTTATTCTTTCAAGGTTAATCAAATTTTATTTATCGCGCGTACGTGCCTTTTAGGGTAAAAGGCACAAAATTTTTGACGCCAAAGATAGCTTTATTTCTTGGAATTTAGTCTAGGAACTCCTTCAAAGTGTAATTGAAGAGCGAATCACACTACAGATTAGTGACTGGGGAACCTTCCACTTGTAGTATGCCTGTATTCGTTTTTATCCCCTTTCTAGCGTAAATCGAACTTTACTTAACGCTTTAAGCACGTTTTATCTTTAGGACCGCGCGTGTCGATCCTGATCGAAGCATTCTGGCTTTGGCGTTTGAAAAAAAAGACGGTCGCTTCTGTTGTGTGGTAGTCACTTTGCAAATTTTGTTTTTGTGGTGGACAACTTTCGTCTTGTAGAAGAGCTGCGTAAAAAAACGGTTCTAGGTTTTTAAATTACGTTTAACTGAAGGGATCATTGTGTATATTTGCAAATGTGCTGAGGTATTATCCTACAGAACTTTATCGTTTGTTTCAAAATGGAACTTTGAGTTTATTTGAACCAGCTTTGTTGGAATTGTATTAAAGAACGACCGTATTTCGAATTGTGTGGGTAGAGTTCGTAGTTCACCAAGAATACCTTGAATTTTCTTTTGAATATCTGGCATTTGAAAATCGAGAGATCAATTTTCGTTTATTTTCTTTCTACTTGTACCTGTGGAGATAGTGTTATTCAGTAATAACTTGGACGTTGGTGAAGCATAAAAGACCTTTTGTGTGCAACGCTTGTTTGCTCGCTAGAAGTCTATCAAATCTGAATAACTATCGTTTCTGTTTTGTCTAGAACTTTGTTTGCCGGCCCCCGCTTCGAGTTCCTGTATGCTGCAGCCGTCACCTCTGCCGTAATTGTTAATCTTTTCTAATTCGGGTGTTAGATGAAGACATTGTGATAGAAATTCTATAGTTACATTTCTTATTTTTTTTTCTATTTTTTACTATTAAATACTGTCAATCATTTTGGCCTACTTTTCTACGCAAAGTTATCCGAAAATTCTGTTGTTTTGTTATATTTGATTTGAATTTTCTCAAGTAAATAAACTTTCATTACTGTATTTTGCTATTGTTTTATTGTGTTTTTTTGTTATTAAGTTTACTGGATAAGTGATCATTTGTATTTGTCAACTGTGAACCAGGTCTGGAAAAGCTACAGTTTGAATATGTTTATGTAGGTGGCGTGATCTGTTGCAGACGAGGACGGCGTTTTGTGTTATATTAAATATTATTATACTTAATATTGAGCCTTCAACCGAGTTGCAGAATGTTGCCTTGGAGTAAATAAATTTAACCTCCCTCGGGTAAGTCTATTTAGGTAGTGCGTCCAACGTTATACTGTATCTTTCTGTTGTTATGATAAATGCACCTATATACAGGGTGTTGTTCGTCTGGGTACTTGTATACAGGGTGTTGGTCAACGAGGAGCTACGATGGCCGATACATTGTCGTATTGATTTATAGCTTTTGTCGCCCTTTGGTTAACATCATTACATATGATTTAAGTTTTTATGAGCTTGAGCAAATTATTTTACAGCTTTTGAGGTAAGTTCGTCTTGAACCACGCCTGTCTTCGACTTTGAGCTACGGGACTATAACATCTACCGACTTTCTGTATGGGCATTAAACCTCCTTTCTGGGTGTTACCCGTTAGTTATTTAAATATAATTAATATTTAGATAGATGTACTGAGTAGATACTTAACGTTGTTTTCTAAACCAGCTTTTTCTATTTGCTTTGTTATAAATAAAGATGTTAGGTTTTGCTAGAAGACAGTTACTTTAACTAGTATTTTTTATTGTCTATATAAGAGCATCTATATGCTCATTTGTTTATATAAAGAGATTTCAGTGTTCATAACTGGAGAATGTGCACTTGAAAATCAAGAAAATTAATTATCAAAAAATAACTGAAAACATCCATTGAATGACCATTAATGCAATTCACTAACTTAAAACAAAGATACAATGAGGAAAAAAATTGAAAAAGAGATACATGATAACTTCCGTTGCAGTACACAATGAACAACATCACTAAGGTGTCCAGTACTGGTGGCACTACCCTACTAAAAAATACTGAAATCTTTTCTGGTTGTCTTCTTGTAGCATCTTTTGACATTCAGCACTTAAAAGAACATTTTTAATTTTAAGTTCTTTCTTCAGTATTATTAGGACAATAAATAGTCTGCAAACATTGACTTCTAGCTCTAGAACGTCTTTCAAAACTATATCCTCTTTAACATGCCAATTAGACTTAAATCCTGTTTTATTTTCATTAAAAGTGTCATTTCAGTAGTTTGTCTTAGCAGTTAGACTAATAATCTACATTTTTGGTGATTGTTGATCCTTAACGGGCGGCCATCCTTATGTTTTCAACACCCATTTCTGCAAATGTACGCCTTTTGTGGGCCACTTAATTAGAACGGTATAAAATAAAATTTATGCTGAGAAAGTTTATTGCATAGAACTCTAATATAGCATTTGCATAGTACCATTTATTTTTGAAATTTAGTTTTTGAAAACAAATACTGGAAACTATAATTCCTTGTGGCTACATGAACAACAAAAAGAGCAAAACTTATAACGCGTTTTTTTTTATTGAAATTTTCAACATAAAAAAGCATGATAGAAAATATAAATTCTAAATAGAAAAATTAAAAAGAACCACACGTATTCACCTTGATGTAATTTTTGAAAACAAGAATGAACGCAAACAGGGACTTTACAGGCCGAACATGTTTGCTTTTTATTGTAGCTGTATACGCGAGGGAATGCTGCTCAATGGCAACAAGACGAACTTTCTCAAGTACTGCTCATTGGTTGGCCAAATAATTAATACTGCGACCTTGTCTTTCTGTTACAGAAAGACCTGCAGTAAGTTGCCTTAATAAGTTAAGTCTACATTTCAGTTGGTCTTTTTCGGTGCGTCTAGATTTATTGTAAAGTAGACAGCTGTTGACAATAGCCATATTGATCAAAAAATAAGAAAATCCATTTCTGTTTCTTTTGATCAAATAAGCCTACATCTCCCATGATATTGTTATACAAAAAGATGGCTTTTGGACAAGTCTTGTTTTTTCCTTGTTTATTTGTTCTTTGCACCACACAGGTTTCTTTCAGAGATATTGCTGTTGTTAGAAGCGTAACTGTTTTGCTGTTTTGCTACATTATTGCAGTAATGACACCACAATTTTCAAACAAATCTCTTCTTGACAACTTGTGTTTTTTATCCATCATTGCTGAAAACCCTTCCAATTCACCTTAAGCGTTCCGACACTGTCAATTCAGTTTTTGTAAAGTTTTTTCATAACTGACTGATGCGAAAAAATTGTCGCATTTTACCACACAGTTCTTGTTTTTTAGGCCAGGAGTTAATTTTAGAACTACGTTTCTGCTAAGAATGTTTTGTCACTTGATGCGTTTTCATTAGTTTTACCAGTAAATACCTCAAAATTAGAAATCTAAGCTATTTTAGAATCAACCTCACAGCATAACACCTCTTATTTGGTTTTAATAATAAATAATTTTTGTAAACACTTCTGTCCTTGAATGGTATCATTGTAGACAGAAAAAGACGACTCTATGCAATTCTTAGAATTTTTTTGATTTAAGTGGTCAATAAGGGTTCGTAATTTATAGATTTTGTGGTGATTTTTATTACCTTTGGGCAAGCAACGTGTGGTGTCATTAATGTAATTCTTCCGTAACATTTTTTAATTTTTTTGTTAGTATTACTTCAGCTCTTCTCTTACACGAAGAATCGGATCTAAACTCCAGCAGCTACATAAACGGGGTAACTGATGTATGCCCCTAAGTATAAGTCAACCTAGAATTTATTTTAATTCTTGAGTTGATAAGGATTTCCAATTTTTATTTGTTTTTGTTCTGAACATAGATTAGTTTGGTCAGCTTGAGTGTTTGGTTGTTGTTCTCTATCAAACTGAACACTTAGAATTTCAAAATATTGACAGTTCTGATTCCAGTCTTTGCCTTCGTTTTTGCTTAGCGGAAGAGGTGAACTGTTGGCGCAATTAGGTGTTTCGTCAGTGTTGATTGTGGTTTTATCAAAAGTACTTGGTATCTAATTCTCAGCTAAAAGCGAATCCGAATTAGAAAAGCGACAGCTACTTGCAGTATCGAGTTCTTCATATCTACTTTCTATCTTCATTTCTAACCGTCTTCAGTTTGAAAAAAGAGTCGACCCTTTAAGTTCTCCTTTTATTTTTAAATTTGTTGTTTGAGTTCCATTTTTAGCTAATAGTACATAGCCTTTCTGCAATCTTTTCAAAGTTTTAAAATTAAAATCAGTGTCTTTAACTTTATGGATCGGCATCCTATTCAGACATTCCAGATGCTGACAGTAATATGTGATATAGTAAATGTTCTTTCCCTGTATTAATATTGCACTGAACTAAAAATCCAGGTTTTAATAGTTCAAAGTCTACCGACGGGTTTCCAAAAATACAAGTTTTTGTGAATATACATCATACTAAAACCAGTGACTGCTTCGGTAAAGTTCTTAGTGGCTTCGTTTGTACTTTATTTTGACTCTTTTGGGCTGGCATTTTCTCTCACTTTAGGTATTTTTTCTAGTTCGGTTACTTTGTAGCTATAGATATTTAAGTTGATTTGCCAGTGTATTTATATTGTTAGAGCTATTTTTCAAACGACTAGGTCAGCTATTGTGATGATATTAAAAATGTAAATGTGATGATATTAAAAATGTGAATGTGATGATATAAAAAATGTAGTGATATTTGAAAATGATAAAAAAAGGAGAGTATAAAAAAAAGTTTTGTTTTTTTTGTTTGAAAAATGTAATGACAGTGAAGATAAATAAATTAATATTGCCAAGAAAATAGCGTTTTAATAAAAAAATTAAGAACCACACGAAGAAAAATAAGGACCCTGAGGAACACAGCTCTCCATATCATAACATAAAAAATTGGCGTCCCAACGTGGTAGGGCAAGTTAAATAAAAGACATAATTATCATTTTGTTAGTTGTTTGTTGGTAGTGGAAAGATGTCAAAGCGAGGTAAATCGGTAGATAGTAGAAAAAGGGACAAAAGAGAGGAAGAAAATATTGAAATTGAACAGATGGAAGAAGAAAGTACAAGTATGGAGGAGACCATGGGAGATGTTGAAAAGGGAGATAAAGAGCAAAAAGAAATAAAACAACAACAATAAGATTTACTTAAAATATTAATAGAAATGAAACAAGACTAAGATATAAGATTTGAAGACCAAACTAAAAGATTTGAAGACCAAACTAAAAGAATAGAAGACCAAACTAAAAGATTAGAAGAGATTAAACAAGATAATACTAAAAGATTTGAAGAAATCAATCATAATCAAGAGAAAAGATTTGAAGAAATAAAAGAAAATTTGAAGATCATGAGAATAGATGGGATAATATTGTTAAAAACATGAGAGGTGAAATACAAGAAGAGGTGAATAATAAGATTGATGAATGTCAAAATGAAATGCGTAGGAAAATAGAAAGACACCAAGAAGAAATTATCAACATGTTACAAATAAGGGATGCAGACATAAATGAGAAAATTAAGGAGCAAGAAAAAGCACAAGAAAACTACCAGCAGAATGTGAAAATAGAATTAAAAAAAATAAACAAAAATGTTGAAGAGAAATCAACAGCAGGTAATCATGGACCAAGTCATTATTGTATATTAGATAGCGGGATTCAAAATATGGCAAAATTCTCAGTAAACCACAAACGAAGAAGAATTAACAGTTTACCCATAAGAAAGGTAAATCTTAAAAATAAGATAAAGAATAATTACAAAAAAGAAAAAAATTATCAAAATAACAATAATAATAAAGAAAAATTGAAATGTACTATTAATTGGCAGAATAAACTAAAAAGAGCAAGAAAAGCGGAAAGAAGAAAGAAAATGAAGATGAAAATGGAAAATAAAAGGTTGGAGGGGATCAAAGTCAAAAGAAAATTAAAAATAAGACTAGAAAGAATAATAAGGAATCGAGGTATAAAATATTCAAGACAGATAGTAAATCCAAAATAAGGATTGAAAAATGTAAAATGATAATGAAAGAACATTTAAAGAATTTACTATCAGGAGTCAGAGAGAAACAAAGAAATTACAAATACAGAAAAAGAAAGAAAATCAAAGAACTAGAATAAATGCTACAAGAGAATGTTAAAGTAAAATTAGAAGCCAATGTCGACAAAAATAACCAAAGAAGAATAGGGAACATTTTATATTAGGTTTAACAAGAAGATATGAATGATGCTTGAATGAATGTGTTCAAGATAATCATAATGAGTTAAATAATTATTAATGAAGTATTGTTAAAATGATGATAATTATGAAGATTTGAATATGAAGTTAGTAGAATAATAATGATAATAATAATAAATAATTAATGATATGATTGATAATATTAAAAGAAAAGGTCAAAATATGATCCTTAATATGAATAAGTAAAGATAAAATATGATATTGAAGTAGATAAATGAGGCAGGGGGTTAAGTTATATGAAGAAAACGTTACTACTAGAGAAAATAATTTTTGCAATTTCTTAAGAAGTTGTAGAAAATGATTGGTATGAATGCAGCATGAATGAAAGCTAGTTGGAAAATAGAGGAAAATAAGGGAGAAATAGGAAGGAAATGTGAAATAAAATGAAAATATCAAATGTTGAGCTAAAACGAATAAAAGAAAAATCTTGTATAAAATGCTAATAATGCTAACTAAACTTATAAAATTTTAAATTTTTCTTTTGTTGAAATAATGTAATGTCAAAGTGACAATTAACAAATGTCAAAAATGACAATTAACCAATGTCAAAAAAATGAATGAATGACAGTTGCCTAATGTCAAAATGACGTTCGACAAATGTCAAAGTGCAAGACCGTCAATTTAAATAATTGAGGTTAGAATAAAAACATAAAAAAAATAAATAAAAAAACTATGTATACCATGAAACAAAACAATATCTCTTACATTACGTAAGACAAATAAAAAAAAATAGAAATCAAATTGTAATGGAATTCACAATTGAGTATATTTTAGTTAATATTAATCAAAATTTAAGCTTTAGTATAAAACGCTTAAAATTTATATTAATATGGAGGGGAAATGTGATGATATTAAAAATGTAAATGTGATGATATAAAAAATGTAGTGATTTTTGAAAATGATAAAAAAAGAGAGTATAAAAAAAAGTTTTGTTTTTTTTGTTTGATAAATGTAATGACAGTGAAGATAAATAAATTAATATAATAGCGTTTTAATAAAAAAATTAAGAACCACATGAAGAAAACTAAGGACCCTGAGAAAAAGAGCTCTCCATGTCATAACAGCATGTACATATCAAAAAAATGGAGACTACATTTCAGAGAATGAAGTGCAAAATACGATAAATAGAATCTTAGTATAAACTTTGACAAGAACGAGAGATGATCAGATCACAGAAATAAAGCATAGCCATTTCAAGTATTTGCTTAGAATTATAACGTTTAGAAAAAGCTCACAGCAAAACGATATTAATATAGATAGATAGACATTCTAGATGTTGGAAAAAAATAATGAAAATCTGAATGGAAGGAAGACTAAGAATTAGGACTTCGTTAGCAGAAGTAAACATTGGTACGACAAAATACTGCAGCCGAGATATCCAAGGCTGGGATTAGTTTTGCTATTGGATCTCATTCATTCAGATACGTCATCTTTTGTTATTAAAAATTTTTCCTCTTGCTTCTGAAGGTGGACACAAACAACTAGAAATAGTGTGATAGAAAACTGGCGTTTTCAAGGCAGCAGATGTCGGTGTCGTTTACTGCCTAAATTTTTGATCTTAGGATAGTAGATAGGATGGCTTTCTCTCAAGCCTTCTACATTTTACATTGCTTAGATTTTGGTTTTTAATCCACTCAAGTCTCGCGAGTGTTAGCTTTCCGCAATGGCGCATTCAGTGGGTGAGCAGTGAAAACAACAAAAACTATATGTCATCAATGTTTTTACTTGGAATACATAATCTTATAAATGAAAAAGGTTATTGAACGTATTTCCATGCTCATATTGTATTTAATACGCCTATTATTAACTTGGCGTTTTTTTTAAATTTTCTTTTTAAAAGAAAACTTAAGGTTTATAAGAAACCAGCTAATCCCAGGTACACAAATTCAAAATCTTGCAACAAGCAGGAAAAGAAAACTGTTTAAAATATTTATCACACATTTTTCAGATTTTCTTTTTAATGCCAAAAAAAAGTAAAAAAATGAAAAAGCAGGAAAGTCTTGATATCACCCTATTCACAACTTTTTCTGTATGAAAACCTCAATGGAAGTCCATTTTCGTATTGAATAGGTTTAGGTACGGGCAATTTATTTTTTTGGAAAGCTTCTTAGTGACATCCAGAGGGTTAAAATGATGTACTTTTTAAGTCATTAATTCAATTTTTTTGAAACGTATTGGTCTACAAATCTTAACTATTTGTGCAATTCCTAGGCGTATCTCTGATTTATATATGAATTTTAAAAATATACCAACTAAATAAAAGCTTTTATTAAATAAATAAAGCAAAAAATTACTAAAGAGGGCGTTTAAATGACAAGTAATAAATTTGAATTTTCTTCACCAAAATTTCCTTATGGACTAACAAAAACGCTAAAAGGCTTTAAGTATGAATAATGTGCGACATAAAGTATCGTACATGTGCTTGCATGGCTAATCTGCAAAAATATACACAAGAGGGCTTTGCACTGGCAGAGAAAATTCACCTCTGGGAAACGAGAATGGAAAGAGTAAAAAAGCTAAGAGGGCATTTATTTAGAGCTTCCCACTATCCGCGTCTAAATCCAACTTTTCATAAAAAAATTTCTTAACTTATTTAGTCTTGACGCATCCTTAGATAGGCAAAATAGAAAGGAAAGAAAAACGTCAAACATATCCAGGGTACTACAAAATAATGTGTCTTGATGGAGGGTTAAAGTACGCTGTCATCATTTATTATCACCGTGTAAAGAAATTCATTGTTTCTTTATAGTATAAAAAAGAGTTTAGGGAACGTTTTTGTAGCCATATCTTATCAATCTTCAGAGTGAATTTCGTAGATATTCGGGTTGTATATTACGCTTACGTGTCAGTTGGGTTAATTCTGTGTTCAACTTCTTGACAAGTTGGCAAGGATATAACAGTTCACTTTGTCGTATCTACGAAATAAAAATAGTAATAAATGAATAGGATTTTAATGTGACAAAACATCACTGCTACGAGATAAGTAACATTATTTTCAGCGACTTTCTTTTTTCCTACTTAATAATATTAAAAGAAAACTAATTTGGGACCGACTGTACTCTATTTATGAATAACGAGACTTGCTTCTTTGTTATACCTAGAATCAATATTAAAATTACTAACGAGTGTCCCAAAAATATGTACGTTTGTTTAGGTAAAGAAACCTATGACTATTTCATAAGGAAGTGGTTGCAATCTGATTTATGTTTGTTGGACATAAAGGTTGTTCTCTTCGAATTACATTCGGTTACGTAGTTTTGGAATGTAAGAAAAACCCTAAGAAGAATGTGCGTAGAATAAATCAAGATTCTAGACGAAATCGACAGTATTAGGGTTCACCTTTGAAATATTTAAAGTTTTCCAGACACAAAGTATATTAATCGAGGAAAAATTTTTCTAATTGGCTGTTTCAACGCACTATCTCACTCTTCGGATTGCGGACCACTATACTTTTAGCATCAACACTTAGTCTACTATCAAAGGCAGCATCAGCAAAAATAATCTGCTAGCTATAAACAATTATCATAAAATTGTGAGTTACTTAGAATCAGCGATATAGTGGATGATCTAGATTTAGCATTACCAAGGCGGTTCTTAACTTGCAGTAAACAGAAGAAGCTTTTGTAGGCCTAACATCACTTAGCATTTTTGATAGAAAAACAGCGTCCAAGATAGTCCAGTAGATGATAGCTAAGTTTGTCTTTAATAAATATTTTATTGTATTCCGATTAATTAAAATCTAACTGCAATTATTGGGATGTACCCAGATGGATTCAACACTACTGCTAACAGAGGCAGAATGAGTTCTTTCTAGGATCCGAATATTTAGGTTCAAAGCTGGCCGATCACACTACAGCAGAAGAGCTACATTTGTTATAAGATACAGTAATTCTGTCTTCCGTGTACAGGATAGTTACCTAAAAGTATTATAGATGTCTAAAGCTGTTGAAGTACGTATCAATGTCAAGTGATATTAAACCCTGGAACATGAGGGAACATATAGCCGCCGAAGGTGTTAGTTAATTTCCTCCTTAGCCCGTGAATCGTAATTCGGTGGCAGTGAAGCTATCACAAGCAAGTGCGCGCGAATAACATCTGGTGGTAAGTGGATGAGAAGGACTGAAATGAAACATGCTGAATCCGGAGGCCAAGGTGGATTGTTGGACAACTGGGCAAAGAGCTGTATTGGTTTCACCCTGCAAATGTATTTATTGTAAGATCTCTTGGCAAAACCAAAAAACTGACTCGGTGGCTATAAACAGCTGTTCTTTCCGTAGCGATAGATCACTATGTTTTCCAAAATAGCCTGTGTCTTCAAATCAAGACAAACGTTCGGAGTTGGTGGTGTGGGCATCTTGCTGAATCGGCGCTTAGAAAGTCTAGCTAGGAAACTAATCAAGTAATAATTAAGATAAGCAAGGTGGAGCGCCAGCCAAAAATCAGCTCAAACGGAAACGTCCCTCTATGTAACAGGAGGGAAGCATGAAACTGGAAATTAAACCGGTAAAGTTGCTGGTAAAACCAGACGTTTCAGAGTAGTAACAAGAATTGTGGGGCCTCGAATCCTATCTTACAACATTAATGTGTGCCCGTCAAAGCGAGTAGACGCTTTTCAACTCTGCTCCGGCTTTGTGTAACTGTAACGCTTAAAAATGCCGTATACTCGCGATCAAAGAAATGAAATCACGGATATTATACAAGAAACAATCTGTGCTTTAGTCAACGATAAATCATTTCTACAAAAAATAAGCGAACGTATATGGACTAAATTTGAACAAAAAATGGAAGATAAATACCAAGAAATACAACACAAAACAAGCGTTTTACAAGAAGAGAATGAAAAGTTACAAGAAGATCTTGACAGATTAGAACAATATACAAGAAGGAACAATATAAGAATTTTTGGTGTTAAGCAAGAAGAAAATGAAAATGTATTAGAGAAGGTCATAGCAACTCTAAATAATGTAGGGAAAGTTAACATAAAAGACTATTTTGTAGATAGATGCCACCGCTCCTTGGCTGACCGACAACTTAAAAGCAATCATGAGGGAACGTGACAGTGCCTTGAGGACGTACAGGCGTACTAAATCCGTCTCAGATTGGAATAGGTACAAAGAGTTAAGGAACTTTACGGTAGCTTCTATACGGCGAGAAAAAAGAGCATATCTAGACACATTCTCTAGGGAAAACAATTCTCGCGGATTATGGAAAGCCCTAACCAACCTCAACGTACGAGGTGCGACTACTCGTAATATTCCCTCACACCTAGCTGATCCTAATTCGCTTGGAGATTATTTCAGCTCCTTAAGTCGGTCTTCAAATAATAACTGCATTAACCAAATTCAATATTACTTAAATAATTATAATTCTGATACTCATTTTTTTTTTTCTTACTACTGTAAATGAAGTACACGATATCTTACATAATTTAAAATCCAGTGCTGTAGGTACTGGTAATATTTCTTTGATTATGTTGAAATACTGTAGCTCATTTATTGATAAATTCATTACCCATATTATTAACTGTTGTATTGAAGTAGGTCATCTTCCGTCTGCATGGAAAAGTGCTGTTGGACTTCCTCTACCTAAAATTACAAATCCAAAGAATTTTTCCGATTTGCGAATAATTAGTATTTTACCTTGTTTATCTAAAATTTTTGAGAACGTTTTACATAAACAAATGTATAACTTTTTCAACAGTAATGAACTTTTGCCTACGTGTCAATCCGGCTTTAGAGAGGGATTTAGTACGGCAGACTCTCTGGCTTCTGTGACGAATAATATTATCAACTCTTCTGATAAAAAATTAATCACTGCCTTGATTTTGCTAGACTTTTCAAAAGCTTTTGATACCATCAGTCACGATCTCATATGCGCAAAATTACGATATTATGGTTTCGTTGAACCTGCTGTCAATCTGATTAAATCTTACCTGTCTGATAGAACCTTAATGATACAGCACAACAATAGATTTTCTGTTTCTTACTCTATTACGTCTGGCGTACCTCAAGGTTCAGTTTTGGGACCTTTGTTGTACATTAGCTACACGGCAGATATTCTAAAGTCTGTTAATAACTGTAAAATTCAAGCGTATGCCGACGATACGCAAATGTACAAACCTTTTGCTTTTTCCGAAAGAGCCCAGGCCTATGAAGATATCAATCGTGACCTGCAAAAGATCACTCAGCTTTTTTTCGAACTTACATTAAATAGCAATAAATCTTGTTTACTATTTTTTGGAAATCGAAACCACACCCTAACGGTTAAAAACGATCATAATCTACGCCTCAATAATCAGCAAATTCCAGTTGTAGATTCAGTTAGGAACTTACTCTCCCTTAAAACTGTTATATGCCAATCGAGAAATTTTGAATTTTGCTCAAAAAAATGCTCTTTGAATAACTGGTCTTATCACATTTCAATTACTGTAACTTTATTTATAGTCCTTGTCTTAATGCATGTGACAAGTATCGCATTCAAAAAACGCAAAATTGATGTTGTCGATTTATTTACAATTTACGTCGTTATGACTCTGTTACGCAAAAAATTTCAGACCTACGCTGCTTAAACATGGAAAATCGTTGGAAGTATCATTTGGGAGTGTATACATATACTCTACTTTCAACAAAAAGTTCTACATTTCTTAGTTCTGAATTGATACCTGGGATACAGGTGCACTCTGCAAATACTCGGTATAATTATATGCTCACTATGCCTCTTCATACGTCTACATTGTTTCGGAGAAGTTTTATATATAATGCTGTCAAGTTTTATAATTCTTTGTTATTCGATATGCGAGGTCTCAATTTAAAAACTTTTAAACGAAATTTAAGACACTTCCTCTTCAGCAAGCAATAATTCTTTGTCCCTTCATCATTTGCCTACCTGTTTACTGCTTTGCAGTCAGAATTGTTTATTTCTTTACGTTTATTATTTTTTTACTTTGCATCTAATCCCTTGGTTAAACAGAGTAGCCTTTGGCTAAATTTTGCCAGGGAATTAGATTGCATATATTTAAGTTTAGTTTTTTAATTTAAGTTTACAATGTAAAATTTATTAATAAAGGCGATATAATAATAATGTCAGGAATTCACAGCCATCGTTGATGATAAGTGGCAACAGTAGATATCTAGCCAGAGCAGCACACTAGTGACAGAGCATTGCTTAACAAATATTGAGTAAAGATAAGCTGGACAATGTTGATGTAGTAAACTACGATAACAATAAAATAGTATTTTTATTTTGAGAATCACATAGGAGTACCAAACGGCAAGGTGGGTACGGTGATGTATTGGACAGCTGAATAAAATGTGCTGGTTAGTTAGGATTTTGATAGCTTGTATGGCGCCTTACCCCTTAACGTTTTTTCCTTTAGACTGTGGTGGCGTTAAACAGGTTGGGCTTCTAAAACCCAGGAAACGTTTCAAGAATAATAATTGGAGGGGACGACTTGCGACCACGGATTTCCAAATTTCAATAAGGGTCGCAAGCCGCTCCGTAGTGATGAATTGGGAAACAATGCAGAACTTTAACAGCACCAAATAAGTATGAAGTAATATTCTGACGATGAATTCTACCTGCAGAAAACAGAAAGAAAGAATAAAGATGTTTAATGTTATTATCTAGTTTTAGAAAATCTTGGGTAAAAGTTACTAGAAAAGGATATCAGCTCTAAAATGGCTTGCAACTACATTTTAAATTTACATGATTAAAGAGTTAAGTACGGTGAGATGCAAGATATAATAAGAAGCAGAACTAAAACATGGAGACCATACGAAAAAAACAAGCCTCATGATGGTTTCACAAAATCAGAACGTCAGTCGATGATTTTAAAATTCAGAAGTAATTGCAAAAACTGCTCCAAGAATGTCTTATAAAATATTTTTAAAATTCTTAATACTGTAGAAGAATCTCATATCAAACGGATAGTCTATCTTTTATATTAAGAACTTTGAGTAACCCTGTTTAGTGACTGATACCTTTCTAACTGTAGGCCATCTAAACAACATATGTTAAGGAAACTTACAAGCTATTCTTCAATTGACCAAATTCATGCAGGTACTTATAGTTGTTATTAATTTCGTAAAATGATAGCTGTCAGCATTAAACGAGTATAGACAAGTCCATAGCCGCACCAACTTAATAACGATGACTCTTGCAAATTCTTTAAGTGACTCTGATTTTCATGCAGTGAATGCGTTGAAGGTTGCATCATACCTCAACGGCTATAAAAGCAGACGGGAATAAGGCACAGTGCTAACGGTAACTTCAGACCTTGCACTCAAGACCTGTGGTCTGTCCCAAGACTGCTAAGTATCGTCAGTCATTGCTGATAATATGCGATCTTAAATTTTATTTCTCATGCAATAGCGCTGACTAACTAACTTCAAAGTGTTTCTTTCCATAGCAAAAAAGTGAATGACACAAGAGTTAGAGCAACCGAGATACCAAGCCACCTTTCTGAATATTTAGCCTTACAGTGGTAAATAAGTCTCTGCCGGTGAGAACTTTTATTCCTCTGTATACTAGTGAAATCTGATGCAATTGATAATCAGCTGAGTAAAAACTGATGCTGAAAGTAATCCAGATAAACCTCCATTTACAGCAAGGTAGCGATCTCGGTGCTCTGAAAAATAATAAAGCAAGGCTATGACATAGCCCTCATTCAAGAACCTTGAATCTATAAACTGACCTTGATGAGGTAAGTAGTGAACCAGCTATAGTGACATATACAAATCTTTTAAATAAAGGAATCAAAGTGAATTAAAGCAACGAACAGAGAAGGAATGCGAATTTAACGATGGTTCAGCTTACTTTCTGTATAATGATACACAAAATCCGACATCAAAAGACGTGGCTTATACGTAGAAATATGGGGGGTACAAATACAAGTACAAAAAAAAGTTTCCATTGGAACTTATTACGACAAATAATCGAGACATAGTAAATACCAAAGACATATTCTTGATATTTGCACAGTAGTAGCAGTAGCTTCATCAAAGACTGGAATATCTAGAGGTTTTAGCAGGTGGTTACGCAAAATGGAAAGTAAGGCAATAGAGCAAAGATGTTAAAGGTTTACTTCTTAGTCTAAGGATTAAAAATTCATTTTGAACACAAAAAGAGAAAAAATACGGGAGGTTCAAAATTTCCTAGGGGTAGTCGAGCCACTTCTGGCCTCCCTCTGGCTACGAGCTTGAGTAGAGAACTTGTTTGGAAAAACCTAACTAACTATATTTAAATAATAATGAACATTCATGGTTTTGCAACGAAATTCCATTTTTCGAATTTTTTAAAACGTTAAGTAGACTAAAATTCATCAATTTTAAAAATTAATTAGTGTGTAGTAATTGTCTCGTGCATTTTATTATATATAAATTTCCTGAGCATGAAACAAAAATTTAAGTATAAATTTGTACTAATATGCGGATGATACAATTATAATTAAACTTACTAATTTCAATTACATGCAAACATAACCTGTTAATAATTAATTGTATGGGTTCTAAAAAAACACACTAGTTTTTGTATTTTCACTGGACAATTTCAGACTAACTAACAGGCGATATTTAATACAGGTTTGGGTTAATAAATTCGTAAAACACCAAAAACAAACTGTAACTAACTGTTGTCAAAGCTGCTTTTAAAATATAACTCTAGCTTTTGTTATACAGAAACATAAAAACGGACAAACGCGTTAGATTGGAAGGTAAACAGCTGGTGGTGCGATATAATCGCGTTATCTAAAACAGGAGACAGAAATTATTGCGTTCGAATGCGAGGTTGATTGGAGCAAAAATTATCATTAGCTGATAGTAATACTGGCATTTTGACGTTAATTGATACATCAATGAATCTATATTATCTCGTTCTACATGTGCATTTATTTCCTTTAGGAATTTCATTGTCATTGTTTCGTGCTAGGTGTTCGTTTAAAATCATCAACATCAACACTCAACTCGAAATCATTGCAAGTATTTTATGTTATGGTAAAAAAATATTTAACTATTTTGTTGTTCAATAACACAAATAGTTCTTAACGGGAAACCTACCTGACAATATTAATAAATAGTAATGTGATTCCAAATGTAAGCTATTTAATTTATTTGCATGTATTACTCAGTAAAACAATAACAATGAAATATTCACGATTTGTATTTACAATCATAAAACCTTTATGTTGTCAGAGTAGTAGGTATGGTTTATATCACACAGAAGGTAACTTATTTAAATAATCTAAACACATTTCGAATTCAACACGATAAATTAAGCCTGATCGTAAACAGATTTAGTTCTATTTCTGCAATTAAACAAAAGCTTCTAACGATATCAAACTTTCTTAATTTCCAATCTGAAGGTAAAATTTCCAAAATGTACAGATGTACACAAAACTATAAACATCAGGCAATTGTAGTTAGGTAAATTAAATGTAACTAATAAATAGCTATATTATCAATATTATTGTTTCTAATTAAGATGGTGCTGATGCCAGTGTAAAAAATGTGGAATGAAAATCTATAAATTAAATCCAGTCTAGATCACGAAACTGAGAAAAACTGCTACTTTTTAAGGTTTAAATATAATCAGATTATTTCACACAACATTTTGTATTTTGTAAAATTAGTTAATTAGAGAAGATACAAAGTCCTTCAAAGCACTTTTTACAGTTTTTACAATTTTTTATAGCATAACTTTACATTGATATGCCCCTAATAAGACCGATCCTCGGGGAAGCAGTACAGCACATTGCCTTTTTTCTCCCGATCCATCTCTTTCCGTAAAGCTTTTAGTTTGTACTTTATAAGTCCTAGAATTTCTATTTTTCATTACATAGTAATATATAAGATATTAATCTGTAGTAGCATTAAAATTAACAATTCTTTACTCTAAGTTAAATTGGTAACCCAGCCTTACCGTCTGTCTTGGGATCTTACGGGTACAACTCGCTTCTACGAAACAAGCGACACACTACGGTTAGGTCTATTACTGCTGAATACCTTTCTGACAAGTAAGAGGAAGTATATCAAGAAGTTGCTTGTGTGGCGATAAATGGAAGCAGCTGCCGAATATATGTTACGGCTATTCGATTTTAAAAATCTAAAAATCAGTGAGGAAGTAAATACAAAAAGCAAGAATATTTATGAACCAACTATACCAATCTTTAAGGATACTTAAGTATAAATTAAAAAACAGGAAATGTTTCAATAGCTAACTCGAGACACAGGCTAAGATTTTACTAAATAGGTGCAGTATAAAATGACGAAGACCAAGAATGTTGATAGTTTGAAGGAAAATTATTATTACATTAGTGCAGGCAGTAACAATTCAAATCAATTTCAAATCAATTTCAAATCAAATGTAAATGGTCCCCAAAGGAAGAGTTGCGAGGAGTACTGCTAATATTCGCGGAATCGAGTACTTATGGTATTGCCAACGTTCTGCAATTGTCATATTCGTAAATTTTCACATTTGTTACCAATAATACAGTTAACAGTTTGAATTCAAATCAAGCAGTTTTGTTCCAACAAAATTTAAAAAGTAATTTTGTGAATAAAATGAAAATATCGAATCGTGATTCTAGAGTGAAGATTCTTTGATTTTCCATACGGATAAACACCACTACAATGTGTGGTGTTTCTGGCCTTACATTCAAATGATTGTGCAAAATCGTATGTATTTGTTTCGGGATAGAGGGTGGCGATGGTGGCGTTGGCTTTTCGGACGCAGTGGTCGGTATGGTCTTTCCAGGTCAGTCGTTTGTCCAGGGTCACTCCAAGGTATTTGACGTTCGACTTCCAAGGGATTGGTCGGTTGTGGATGGTGATGGGTGGCATTTGGGGGGGTCTCCTTCTGGTGAAGTTTATTGCTGCGCTTTTGTCGGTATTTATTTCTATGCGCCACTTGCAAAACCAG
>VTPC01000401.1:0-15437 GCA_011009095.1 Ignelater luminosus
ATCGCAAATGTATGTACTATCACACCGCTATCCACCTTTAAGAGGATACCCTTTATTTCAGAATCACCCTGTATATGGCTTGAACAGCAATTTTATAAAATAATTGTGAAAGTGATGAAGATGATGTCGAGAAAATGGAAAATGTAATGAAACCACCTAGTGTGTTTATTTGGATTTGAAAACTATTTATCAGGTGATTTCAAAAGTCATTAACAAACCATTAAACCTAAATTTGCAGTTTATTGTTATACATATATTCAATTTATTTTCAATAAACAGAGAAAGAAATAGAAAAGAAACTTTCTCATTCACTAAATGATTTGTTAACTACTACTATTTAATATAAAATGACATTTCAGAAAACAAAACAATACTTTTTTCTGAAATGCCATTTTACACCATTCCTAATGCTTACAGTAAACGTAAGCAAGCTCTGATTAAGTAGCTCACAATATGATCCCTACATCTTATTACTGAGTCAGTTAATAATTATTTACCTAAAATGACCTTTGTGTGGTATCGATGAAAAGCATTTTTTAAGAGCTTTCCAACGAAATGCCACATGCGAGGGGTTGCTATTTAAGATTTTGCAGTAGGAATGTCTGGGAAGCGGAGGTTGAGGGTGGTGCCATATTTGTAAGGTTGTTTTGACTCCCCCTCCATACTACCGAAACGCTTTTGAGCATTTACAATACTTTTTTTTATAAAAAACGATACATTTTTAAAATTGAGGCTGAAAAGGTAGAGATGTTGCCCTGAACATGCCAGTACTTTGTACTTCTTTGACGTTAATTGCATTACATGACAACTAATTTTCTTCCTTTTCCAGGACAGCTGTAGTACCCAAGCTTTCAAAATGTATCTTTTGGAAGCCTGTATTTAATGCCGCTTCGCTACTTGCTAGCGTTCGTAAATATTACATGTTGATTTTTGTAAAATATAATTTATAAATCGGTTCTTCGCGAAAGTTGATGCAGTAGGCCATGGTTTAGTATACGAAATATACACAAAGTTAAATTAACTCGTTACCAGGCGGCACCACCAATGCACTTGCACTCCTGTTGCACTCACCCTATATAGGTATACTAGGGGACAAAATAAATCGGATTTTATGTTCTATGTTCTTGAGGAAAACAGGCTTTTGTACAATTATTTTAAGTACATAAAACAATCATCTCCTTCTTACTAATGAGCATCTTATTCACTCAAAATAATTGTACAATGGGTTGTTTTTCTTGCAAATTTAGAAAAGAGTGTGTAATTTATTTTGTCCCTTAACTTACATAATATGAATAACAGTTGTGCAAAGTCAGGATTATTTTAATTGATGGATAACTTTTGTAATTTAAAATCTTTTAGTTGGTTGACCAATCTTTTGATCCATCGATTACAATTATTTTAAATATTCAAAATTGTTTGTTGTGTGTTGCTACGGAAATTAGATTTTAAACAGGCATTTTGGCTCAACCATTGCCGTCGATACTGCGGCTTTGCTCAACTGTTATCATTATTGGCCTTACGCAACTAAATATATGCCTAAGTTTGAACACTGTTAGTTACATCTAGAACTGAAAGTTTTTAAAACGTTTTAGAATATGCTACGAAAAGTTAATTATCATTATAACAGAACCATAGTTTTTGATGAAATGGGTCCAACGCACACTTTGCCAACAAATATCAGCTTTCCGATCTGAGAAGCGGGAACATTAAAGATGGCAAGAGACACCCGTATCCGCGTATATACGCTGCCCGTATCACAGTTTATGCCTTACAGAATCAGTTGGAGTAAGTAAAGTAACAAAACCTTGGAATTTTTTATATATTCAGAATATAGTGTTGGTGACATTGGCAACAACTTTGGCAGCTACCTTTAAAATTTCCTAAATAGAGGCGGGAAATTTAAGTTCAATATAGTATGCAACCTAGTGTAGTAAATAGTTTAGACGAAAAAAGTATAATGTAAAACAGCCTTAATACTTTAGGGATTCCACCTTCTACCAAACCCTTTTCATTGGTAGCTGTATAAAAATTGCCTAGTAGAACTGTTGCGACTGTTGCATAAAAAATATCTGAGAATGCGAGAACGTAACACACAATCATAACCGGTGTAACGTAACGTAACACAACACAACGGAAAGTGGTGCAAATGATGAACTACGATCAAAACACAATATGGATGCAGTTTACAGAACTGGCGTATAGTTTATGTACTAAATTTATGAAGGTGTTTTTTTGTGTAACACTTCAACAAATACGTATTACAGTATCATTTTAAAGCATAATTGTGTCTTGGATAGAATAATATGAAAAGAAAATACGTGGAGAATGGCACAATCTTTAATAATTCGCTTATATTATAAATGGTGTGCTGTCATATTAAATTAAAAAATATTATTATTAATAATACAAAACGAACTTCTAATATGCTTTGACTTTCGTATATATTATAGGTAAACATCAACTTATTTTTATAAAGTACTTTGTAATTAAGTGAACAGAGTTTTTTTGGGTAAATATTCTTAACCTTACTAAAATCAACGATAATCAAAAATAGTCTTTATATTATTTACGTTAAATATGCTTTAATTCTGTTTGATGATTGTTAATTCATTGGAAATGTGCTTGCAGATGCACTACCAACCATGTCTCGAGGATATGGAAAATATCGTCGAGCTAATTGTCAGACAAGTTTACAGTTTGATAAACTCTTGAAGGAAAATAGTAACGGCCCTGTTGCAGCACGATCAACTGGTACAATTGGAAAATGGGGCATTACCTCTTTTACATCAATACGTACTGCTATGAATGGTGGTTAGTAAAATTAGTGTTTTGTTTTGTTGCATGTCGTAGACTAAATGATAGTATGCCATGTTTGATTTTACAACATGGTATACTATACAGTAAAGTGTTACCTCTTTAGTTAATTGATTTCATTCGTATTCTCTTAAAGAACTAATTTGATAGCAGACATTTTAATCTAAAATACTAGTGTGGGTTATCTTTCATATTTTCCAGTGTTACCTAGTTATTTTTAAAAAAGAATATTTTGCCAAATACAACCTGGTATCACTTAGACTTTGAATCTAAATACATTTGTGCAACATCAAATCTATTATTATAATTGTTATTGTTCTAGGTATAAATAATACTAAATTCGAAAGTGAAAAGTCTGAGACTTCTGTTAATAACATTCCAAAACCCAAAAAGTTTTTCAAGAGTCGTAATACAGATCAAGCCGACAGTCAACCAGCACTTTATACTGGAAAGACCGAAACCTATGGTTCTTCTAGTAAAAAAGGCAAAAATGAATATAGTTCTTCTGAAAAACAGTTGCCTAAAAAGACCCAAGCAAGTACAACATCTAGGAAGTTTTTTACATCAAAAAATAATTCTTCTGAAAAGACTGTGTTAAGTTCAAATGTAAATATTAATATTAAACGTGATGAAAGTAAACCTCCTATTGTACTTAGAATATGCCGTGGCAAATCACAATTATTAAGTGACTCTGATGAATCAGAAAGTACTCCAACTCCATCCAGCACACCATCTACCTCCACAATAACTTCACCACGTGCTAAAGATAATGTACAACGCTCACCTGGAAATATTCGAATAACTCGTTCTGCGCGAAGAAGTATGCAACAGGACCCTAATAGTAGTCCTGCGACAGCTGATACACCAGCAGACACATTTGCATCATTATTCACATCCCCCAAAAAGGATTTAGATTTATCTCCTCAGTATATTCCTGCAGAAAAGTATGAATTGGAAAGAAAAGCTGTATATGATAGCTTACTAAAACCTGATTCACCAAAAGAACCAGCAACATCAACTGAAAATACAGAAGTGAATGAAATTTCATTTGAAATAGACCAAGATATAAAATTAGATGATGAATATAATGAGCACATAAGTGAAAATAATAATAAAGTAAGCGAGGGGTTTGCTGAATTTGAATCTAGATCTCTCACAGGATCATTGGAAGAAGAGAAGAACGAAGAAGAGTGCGACGATATTCCAGAACCTATGGATATAAGTATAGTTACAGAATCTGAAGACCAGAGAAAGTTAGAACAAGCAGAAGATTTACTGAAAGAAACGTACATTGATTTTAATTCATCAATGAATAAAGTACTAGAGAATCCTACTAAAAAACAAAAGGTTGTCGAAGATTGGTCTACTGATTCAGATAGTGATAGTGCCCCACCAGTGACAGAAAAAAAGAAGTCAGAAAAAAATGTGGAAAAGGCAAAAACCTTTCCTTTGGAAAAGCATAAAGACGAAATTTTAGATAAAATTCTAGAAAAACCTTCTGAGCCTTTAGCACCTGTGAAATTAGTTATATCGAAAAAGAAAGGCAGTATATTTAAAAGTAGGTCAATGGTCACCGATGGCAGTAAAAAACGGAGGGCATTATATAAACACAAGTGGAGTGATGATAGTAAAGAGATGGCACAAAAAGGAAATGAAGACGGAAAAACAGAAGAAGGTGCATCTGTATATGACGATGAATATGGTTTTAGTAATGAACCGTTAACTAGGGTAACAACAGAGTATGGTGATGAGGACAGTTCTGAAGTTGTTACTAGTATAAAATGTACTAAAAGTGATAAAGGGGTAAGTTGTAATTTTATTGTTGTAATAATTGTTTGTTTTGCCAAGTAAATCCTCCATAGTAGAGTTGTGTTAAATATTAATTTAAAAAGTTTTATTTAAATTTTATTAACAATTGTTTGTTCCTATAAGGTGCAAAAATAGTTTGAGACACATAGACATTTTACATGAGAAGTAATATAAAACAAATATTTACTATACTCCGTTCATGATGTTTCTGGGTCCTAACAGGCCATGCTTTCATTTTGTTAGGTTGGAAGTGTTTTCTTTTTTTTTTGAAAATTGTTATGCCTGCGACTGCATTTGATGTTGTTGCACGTTCAGAAATTTTGCGTAAACATTTAGTACCGATTAGTGTCGTTTTGTTAAAAAGAAATCAAGTTTTCCTTATATTTACAGAGTTATAAAAATAAAAGATGACAACGTGAGGTTAAACTGTCATAAAATCATAACCTTAAAGCACATTAAGCGTCAATAAGATTTTACAAGCCGAGTTAATAGATACACAGCCCAATTTACAATACTCAAACTGTGATTCTTCCACAGCCATATACGACCCAGAAACATCGTGAACTCTGTGTACCTCAAATAACTCATAATAAAACTACAAAGGGAAAAGTTGCTTTAAAAGTTGTATTTAAAACTGGTTTGAAATTTAGAATAAATTAATAGTTGCATCACTTTGTTTTATACGATTATGCAGGGTTAAAATACCTATTAATTGATAACATGGTGTGGCAGTGCACATGTTTTGCAATTATCTCTCTCAGATGAATGACATCACTTTCGGAAGAAGATAGTGTACAATATTACTGATTTTGAAACTTGTGCAGGTAGCTTGCATATTTACAATATTATTTATATATTTACAAAATTTATTATTATAATTATTAAACATAAGATATGAGAAATAAATACTACAAAAAATAAATACTTACGGTCATTTTCATAATAAATCTAAAGTCAATTTTAAGTTTTAAAGTTAGAACTTAACTAATAGATGCCATCTTTAAGTGAAAAGGGAATTCACAATTGACACAAACGAAATGATAACATGAACGTAAATAAAACCATGAACATAAAAAAAATTAAATCTTCAAGTTGTTTTGATAGTATGATGGGTGATGTAATAAACGACAAGCATAAGTTCATAACAAATCTCTTTTATAGCATTCTCAATTATTTGTTTAAATCAATTGTGAATTTCCCTTTACGCTTTCTTCCAAAGCTGACATCATGCGCAAACCGAACGTACCGGAGGTCTACAACCACTTTACCATTATACTCGAACCACAATTGATACTAAGTGAGTTATGCATAGCTAGAGTCCCTAAATTTAACTTACAATCAGCAAAATGCACATTTAAGAATAGAAGCTGGGTTTAAAGCAAGAATCGGACTCAGAATCTGTAAGAAATCAAATCAGAAACGGAATCAATAATATTTTAGGAAGCATAATCTTAATCATTAGAAAGAAGAATGGTGCAACCAGAATCCATATTGGAAACACTAAAAAGAAATTTATTAGCACCCAAATTGGTATCAGAATCTAAATTAATGAATCGAAATTGAAAATGGAATCAAATCTTTTATACCAGTTTCGAAACCTGTTTATCAAAGCTTAAAGGTATTGATTTTATTTGTAACATACAGTGTGAATGTTAACTGTGGAACACTTTAAATAAAAAATTCTCCATACATCTGAGGCCAAAATTCTCGAATATGTCAACCATATTTCCCAATGGGGCATCCATTTAAATGATTTTCATTTTTCTTTCCTCCACCTTTATCCCCGATGACGTCATCAATTTTGTTTTTAATGGCAACCCCAATTTTTTCTTGCAGATTCTGATTCTCTTAAAACTTCTGCATACAGCAAGCATACAATTATGTCAATGGCATAACTAGGAACGCGATATGAGGGGAGGAGGCAATTTTATTGTCTCAGAAATGTTGCTTTATTAATAGCTTTTGTGTTATCTAGTTATCAGTCGTTACAATGGAATCTTGGCCGTTCAAAAGCATACTGAAACACAATAATCTTCAAAGTAGGTAAATAAACAGTTAACGAATATTATAAAGCTATGAATTTTGTAGTTGACAATTTGCTGATAGTACCCATTTTTTTATCCTTTTATGATTGTGTGCACAATGGTGCATTATTTAATCCACAAAACAAAAAATCAAAATTTTGATTACAAGGGGATACGGAGATAAGCAATGCACTCAAGAAGAAGTCTGCAATTTATTCAACATGACATATCCCGATCAGACTTCCATAACACGCTCTACAGTAAGCAAAATTGAAAGAAAGTTTTCTGAAAGGGGGCATGTTAGGTGTGATTCCTGATAACACCTAAATGTACCAGAAGATGTGGAAGTAAATATTCTGTTGGAAATGCAAGAAAATCCTCACAGCACTACTCGAGCGCTGGCTGCTAATAATAATGTTAGTCAAATGTCTGCTGTTAAGTGTTTAAAAAAACCATAAATGGCATCCATACAAGGTGAGTTTAGTTCAAGAACTAAACGAAAATGATCCGGACAGTAGACTTCAGTTTTGTGATGAAAAATGTAATGCTGATCCTGATTTTGTCAACCGGATTATCTTTTCTGATGAAGCGACATTTTGTCTTAAGTGGATGGTTAACAAACAAAATTGTCGTTATTGGACACTCCGTGGTGGTACCAACATGATGGAGCACACACCCCCCCCCCCCCCCCCCCCATTATTATGTTTCTTTATGAACTATTTGAATGAAGTGTTTCCAGGTTGCTGGATTGGGAGACAGGGGGCAATTGAGTGGCCGGTTTCCTGATTGCACTCCTTTAGATTTTTTTTTGTGGGGCTACCATAAAAGTAAAATCTATTTTAATAAACCAAATTCTATCAAAATGTTTTCTGGATCTGAAATGAAATCTGAGCGATTACCTCAGATATAATTCGCAACGTGTCAAACAAGTTTATCCAAACTTGCCTTTTGCCAAGAAGTACATGGGTTCCAGTTCGAACACTTAATTTGATAGTCAGATTTTTTAAATTTTTTAATTTGATAATTGTAATATTTTGTACTTTGATATTTTTATATAATTGTTGTTTTGTTTTGTGTATTTAATATTTAAACTGTTTACAATCTTCGTTTGTTATTTATTGCATATTTTTTCTATCTGGAATAAATCAGCTTGTATGCTTGCTGTATGCAGAATTTTTAAGAGAATCAAAATTAGTAAGAAAAAATGGGGGTTGCCATTAAAAAGAAAAGTTGATGATGTCGTCGGAGATAAGGATGGGAGTAAAGAAAAATTAAAATCATCCGAATAGATACCCCATTAGGAAATAAGGTTGATGTATCTGAGGATTTTGGCCTCAGATGCACAGAGGATTTTTTATTTAAAGCATTCCACAGCCAGCTTTTGCACCATATAATTACTACTAATAAGTAATACTTTGCGAATGGTACAGATAATTTGATTCTATTTCTGATTGTAATTCTTTAATTTGATAATATGAAAACCATCATACAGTGTGGGATTAAAGTAAGGAATATTAAAAAAAAAAGCGAACTCAACTGTTTTTTTAAAAATGATGAGACAGGTCGATTTTAGTTTTTAAAAATACACATTAATATGTGCGATTCACCTTCCGATTTTCATTTATTTTTTAGTTATGACGTCATCACAAAAAATTTAAATGACAATATAGATTTTTAGTAGTGGAATCCGATAGTGATTTTTCTTCCCTTTATGATCAAGCACATAAATCCTAAGGTTACATAACAAAAATTCTGAGAAAAATCAAGCTGAACATTTAATGTTGATATTATCATATTTCGTGATTTAGTAGAATATTATTAGTATTCTACAATAAACTACAAGAATTATGTCAAGAGCCTTGAAGATTGACAAAATGCTCATATGAAACAGTTTGCTGAATTTAAAATTTTTTATTTTGATTATTCAGTATGCTGCAAAGGTTGTAAGATAAAAACGAACAAGCAATTTATGTTCTGTTCTTGGTATAAATTATTTGTTTTCTTGGATAATACTAACATTTAATCTAATTTTATGTTGTAGTATTTTAATATCAACATTCAATGTTCTGCTTGATTTTTCTCAGAATTTTTGTTATGCAACCTTAGGATTTATTTGCATGATCATAAAGGGAAGAAAAATCACTATCGGATTCCACTACTAAAAATTTATATTTTCATTTAAATTTTTTTGTGATGACGTCATAACTAAAAAACAAATGAAAGTCGGAAGGTGAATCGCACATATTAATGTGTATTTTTAAAAACTAAAATCGACCTGCCTCAGTGTTTTTAAAAAAACATGTTGAGTTCGCTTTTTTTTTAATATTCCATACTTTAATCCCACACTGTATAGTGTTAATGTTTCTAAATGCCATTGAAACTGAAGAAGAAGACTACTATAACCTGAAATAACACTTAATATAAGATCATCATATTTAGTAGAGTTGGTTATGCTTAAACAATCACTTCCTAGTTAAAATAATCATTAATTACTTTTAATGGAATTGGTTACTTAACCAGAATTGTATGAAATAGCAGTTCCAAAACCAATAAATCATATCTAACTTCTATTTTAAAATATGCATTTTAGAAACTAGAAAATAAATAATAATGTACTATCCAAAGAAGTCGAAACCCTGAGAAACATCAAAGGTAAGTAATTCTATTGTCTAGGTGATCAATGTTGTAAACTGTTAATCAATTTTGGATTAAACTCAGTAGGAATGAAAGTTGCTACTCATAAAAATGTAATTTACAGTATTAGTTTTTCAAAGCCACCTTAAATGATATCGGTATTGTTATTAATTTTCATAAACAGGATTATTCCAAAAAAAAAGTGATCGTAGCTATGGATAACCTGGTATCAATTAATAGGTAATTTAATCCTGCATCCAGCCATGTAAAAACATAGAGGATGTTTTTTTTAAAAAAATTGAGCTAATCATGTTTGAAGTTGATCAACTTTCAGTGTTTCCAACTAAAAATCTTTTGCTTTTTAAAAACAAATGCTAAACAATGCATCGTAGATATGGCAAACCCTACATCGATGAAAAGTAGATTCCATGGGAATCCAAGTCCATGAAAATATCAATAGCATCATATTTAAGATAAAAAAGTGACATTGTATTATGTGTACATGAAACACCCTGTATATGGGGAAATAAGATTAGTTGATAGAGAATCTAGTGCTAAAGAAATGCTTTTTGAATATTTGTCCTAGGTTTATAAATAACAGAGTTATGAAAGAATTCGGCTTAAGCGTAAGACCCTGTATCTCAATGTAATGATACAAATTTGACAGATAAGGCATCTTTGACATTTCTGGTTAGCATATAAGTTTATTAGACTATTTTTCTTTTTATTTGTAATTTAATAAATTATAACTAGTTACCACTTTAAACTCAAAACGCATAGAGCAATATTTGCTTTGGGAATCTATGCCTAAAATATGAATTTCGACAAGTGTTTGTGTCTTCACCACAATTATTGGATTTCTATAGAAAATTAAAAAATGAATACAAAGATGAATTAACACTTTTGCAACAATAATGAAACAGTCAGAATGTTGTAAAATTGTCAGATCTGGAGATCTATCGTCAGCTCTGGCAACACTGGGTGATATTTAATGTAACTTTTGCCACAGAATTTCAGTTTCTGATAATAATAACAATATTAAAGCCAGAAAAGCAATCACAAAGATTGTGCTGGTTGCATTTTACGAGAAAAGTCGAGATATTCTCAGCATATGATTAAATTTTGAAATTCATTTGTGTAAACTTTATTAAATTTACCTCTAGAATATAATAATTGGGGGATTTGGGCTACTTCAAGCACATAACTGGTGACACAACACCTCAAAATACTTTCAACACTTTTTCCACCACATTTATATAATTTTATCATTATTCACATACTCAGATTCTAAATTACTTTAGATGCCAGTTGACTACGATTTTTTCTTGTTAAAATAACATCACTTTTAACTTTAATAGAATGGTAAGGTAGTTGAACTTAAAATTGGCACTAAATTTAAAAATTATTTAACGAAATACTTAAGGAAATGAAACGAAAATATTGTCATTTATTATCTGACTTTTATAAACTAAAAACAAAACTACAAACTTTACTATTACACTTTTTTTGGATAGATATTTGAAGAAATAAAGTGAGATGTTTTATCAAGCTTTTAGTCGAGGTTTGTAAATAATAGTATGCTGTGAAAGGTACATCCTCTCATTTTTCATCATAGTGTGCCATGACATCTAACACACAAAGTCATGGAGTTTTATCAAAGAAATTCATTTGTTATGCAAAAATTTCTAAAACAAAATAAATACGCTTTTATAGGGCATTAGCTGCTTATTTGATGCTATCTGTGAACGCTCAGTAAAGTATCTAAAAGCGTCTTTTGTTTTGTTTTAGCAATTGTTACATAACAAATGTAATTTATCTGACAAAAATCAATAATTTTTATATGTTTAAAGCCATGGCACACTAAGTTGGAAATGCTTTTTATTTAAAAAAAAATAAGATAATTTCGTTTTTAGCAAATATCTAGTAGGCCGTGAACTTTTTTAAAAAAATAAAAGCATAAATAAACTGATCTCCAAAATAGCAAAATCTTTTCTAATTTAACCGACTTCGTTTCTCTTACAATTTCCGAGATCCCAATAGTGAGCATCGAAATGTGGACACACTGTATAGGTTTAAAAATTTAAAAGATTTAAAAAAAGTGCTATCCTGTATTACTCCAAAGAATAAATGGTCACCTTAATCTAACCTTAATTTTTCCAATTACAGTGGTGTCTCATGCTTTATTCTGTTTTTTATTTTAGTATTATACTGTTGTACGTAATGTAAAAAAGGCACATCAAATACAAGAAATTGGTGAATTTCAAGAATTTAATGATGACGTTGAATATATCTTGGATGCTCTTCAAGATAATAATCCCATTAGTACACGTTGCCTGTCAGCTATCACTTTAGCATCTAAATGTATGGTACCTGCTTTTCGAATGCATGTTCGTGCACATGGAACTGTTGCAAAGTTCTTTAAAGCTCTTCATGATGCTACTAAAGATCAAGTATGTATTTATTATTATTTTATTAGATCATGTTTCTTGAATTAAGTTTGTTAGGTGCAGTTATTTATTTTGGTTTGTTTTTTTATCAGAGTTTAGGTCTTTGCACAGCAACAGTAATGTTTGTCTTAAGTCAAGATCGATTAAATATGGATTTAGACCGTGATTGCCTTGAGTTAATGCTCAATCTGTTGGAGTCCGATGTTAGCTACCAACAAGCTCTCGATGTTTGTGGTTTAAGCACAAGTCAGTTACAGAAAAATAAACAAAAAGTACGCGAGTTGTGTGCAGAAATCCAAAGTCAAGGGCATGCAAAGCATCTTAATCTTGATAGTATTACTGTAAGTCTCTGTTTTATTTTTTCTTTTAGATATTTGTATTGAATTAATAACTCGTTTGTTTATGCTTACAACAGGTTGGTCAGTTAGCAATGGAAACGCTCTTAAGCTTAACCTCTAAACGTGCCGGGGAATGGTTTAAGGAAGAATTGCGAGAATTAGGTGGATTAGAGCATATAATGAAAACTATATTTGAGTGTTGTCGACAAGTTTCTGACTATGTTGTTACTTGGACTGATGCTCTTTTGGATAAATTGAAAAAGATTGATAGATGCATGCGTGTTTTAGAAAATGTAAGTATGAAAAGTTTTTTTTACTAAATTATAAATTTATATCTACTTATTTATTTTAGGTTACTCATAATAATGAAGAAAACCAAAATTATATTTTAAAGTACAACGACGGAATGATATTGGAAACATTAGTAAAGTTATATAGGTTATGTGATTCTGAAATACCTCTTTATCCTGTTACTGATATAGCTGATAAGGAATCTACAGGAACTGTTATAAGGGAAGCGTTATTAGTTACTCTAAAAGTTCTTGTGAATTTAACTCATCATTATAACCGAGAATGTAAGTTTAAATATGGAGTGTTTTTAATTGCATAGCTAAACTAAAACAAGTAAAGGAGGGGTGGAAAAGTCTACTATTAGTACATTATGTACATTACAAAGAGTAGTAGTCTCTTTCATGCTGCTTAAGTTTGGTTATGCGATTAAATGGCAATAACCATAAGAAAGACTCTGAGATTTAGATAAAGCTGTCATGTTATGAACTTCATCCCTACCTTTCAAATTTGCTACAACTCATGGTATTTCTTATAGTCATTGACCTTTCATTTTATTAGAAATTATGAATAAAATAAATGCTTTACAGCAATGGGAAGTGCGCTAATTGGTGCAAAGCCTGGAATTGTTGAAGCCAGTTTGCATTTACTTCTTCAAGTACCTCATTATATTCCAGATCAGAAGAAATTTGAATTAGGAATTTTAGTAAGTATTATGTTGCACTAGTTTTAATTAACATGCACTAATTGAAAGAATTAATCTTTGGATGTGTTGATTTAACGGTCAATTAATTTTTAGGTTTTAATGTTGTTAATCAATTTAGTACAAGAAAATAACAACAAGAAGCTGCTGATTAATGCAAAAGCACCTGCTGATTTTGAAAGCGCTTTTGCATGTAAGTAGTTTCATTATGCTGTTTGATATTTATATTTATTCCAATCTGTTCTAAGGTGATAAAAGTGCGCTAGAAGCTCTAATTGAACAATTCTATTTATGGGAAGAATCGGCAAGAGTAGCTGAAAAACGAACAGACGCAATTTTAGACGGAGAAAAAGATGGTGAAAGTGAAAATGCACAAAATAAAGAAGAATTTATTGAAGAAACTGTTGCCAAATGTAAATATCTTGCTAATGTTATTGATATGCTACCTGTAGTAATATATTTAAATCAATTAAGGTTGTACTCCTATGATAGTTGTGTTAAAATACAAACTGTGTTTTATATTACCTTAAGTTAATCTAACAGGAATAGTCACACAATTCTACGTTAGCTGAATTCTGTGAATAGTGAATTATCTTCATAAAATTAGAGGTTTTGACTTCTAGATGACAAAATGTAGAACTTACTTGACCGATTTCTTTGTACTATATCATTTTGTGGGGGTACAACCTTAAATTGATGCAAAGTATTTTAATCTCATTAAAATGCAGTTTGCCTTATTTTTGAAAACAGTTGAATAAACTATTAAATTTATATAATGTGCATTTTTACAGTAATACAAAAAGCAGGGACACATATGGAATACACTTTCTTAGCTTCCTATATTGTTATGGTATTTGGATATTTAATAATGAACAATGAAGAATTTTTAGAAATCGTAAGAAAGTTCTTGAAAGGTCACAATTTCTCTGCTATGGTTGACACACTGAAAAAGTTCTTTAATTTTATGAATTTAACTGCATCAGTAAGTAACATAAAAAAAGACCATTTATTTTATAGAAATTACTGTTTTATGTTTCCAGACGGGTGCCTCTGGTGTATGTGCAATAAAAGCAACAGAAAAAGTACTCAAGTACTTAGAGGACTGTGACAAACAAATTTCTGCTTCTGAAATCTCAAGCATGGATCTCAGTCATACAAAACAGCACACCTCTAGTTAAACAACTTTTTTATATATTCCTATCTTTGTCACGACTTTTACATTATTTTATTTTCTATTTGACAGGTTTTTGCGACTAACGTTCATTGTGTATTATAATTTAATTTTGTATTAATTAAGTAATTAATTTGTATGGTACTTTATTTATTGACATTATATTCTTATTACAAGAGACCCATTAAAGAAACACAAAACACACACACACTTAATTAAGGTACTATTACAGTAGATTCTATTCTATAATACTATTGTGAATAATAGTTTTGTAAGTATTCTACAATTGTATAATATCAAGTTTTTATTTATTGAACCAAATTTTATTGTAATGCAGGTTTTTATTAAATTGCATATTACTCTGTTATTATATTTTTAAAAATTCACATATTCTATTATGGCAGGATACTTTGGATTGTTTGAAATGTATATATAAATAAATTCATAGTTATTTTAGAGATATAAATACCAGTGAATAAAATTTACATACATCAAACTGGAAAATGTATTATTAGTTTTTAGATAAATTGTTTTACTTTATTATCAGTCTTTAAAAATCTAAAAAGTATTTGTTTTAGTTTAGATTTTATATAAATTTATTAATGCATTGTTAAATAGTTCGAGTATAAGAAAAATCCCAAAGATATTTTGCCTAACTACGCTCCTGACATATTTTTCAAGAATATATGTGTTAAGCATTACAAGACCACCACTATTGACAAGTTGAGTAATAGTATATTATTTAAGGAACATGTAATGGTTATAATTTTGGATGAAAATGAAATCATCCAAGTGTAAAATAATCCACTAGATGCAGTCCAATGCAATAGTTTATCCAAGACATAAAGAAATACAAATTCAACAGTCGTGGATAAATCTTGTCATGTAAGAAAAATCTTCTGATGCATCTTGAAAGTATGTTCATGCATCAATGTTAATCCATGCATACAGTGTGTCCCATTTATGTAGGGTATCTTAATTATTATTGGAGATAGAGTGATGGGGTTTGTAGTGCACTGTTCTAATTTTTTAAAACAAGTTCATTGGTGAAAATGGCTCTAGACCATCTAAACTCAATTATAGTTTTATTCACAGAATCAACCTTTTCATTTTTATCTGTGTAGACGCTACGGTTTTTGACACTGTCAGTTTCCATGCTAATAAGCAAATACTTTAATGACTCATAGTGGTAACTCAATAATTTATTAA
>VTPC01000401.1:15726-68496 GCA_011009095.1 Ignelater luminosus
TAGAAAGCTGCTGCTTTACAACCAGTAATCTTAGAAAACTAGAACTTTTAATTCGAATTTAATCATGCAGCGTTACCAAATCTAGAAATCTTTTAATTGACCTTATTTCAAAAACTGGATTTATAGCAAAGATTATATTTAATTTTCTCGTTCAGATTTAGATATAGATTCGCATGGTGTACATATTATGTGCCATTTTCAATCCTTTAATTGGATAGGTATGGGCAATTCAAATTGAGTTGATTTTGACACAGAGAAGATACCTTGCCTGTCATTACTTGTGTGAATAATTCCATCCCAAATACAAAAAAAAGTGAATGTAAGGCTTAGCCTTATCAAAATATATACTTATTTAAATGTGACCCCAGCATCTGCAACAATTTTAAATGTCAGCAATGTAATCTTAAGTGAATAAAGAGAAAGTATCCAGGTAAGTTTGTTGAACTTACGACAATTTCTTAAAATAGAATGCACTTAAGATGCACAATAAATATTCACTTTGCGTAAACAACAGCTTAATTCACAACACTAATAATGTGTAAATAAACCCAAGTGTCTTCTCAATTTAGTTCAGCTTTCCTGCCACCAGACGCATAATGCTTCATCTAAAGTACCTATATCCATAAAATTTCTTTGTGTCTCATATGCAGAAATCAGATAAATGTGCCAGCCTTGTCTGAGCACTAACTGATTCAGTCAACTGCATAAGTAAAACTCACTATACACTGCTGATCAAAAGTCTGAGTACACCATGTGTTTTTAATAGTTCGTAATATTTTCTAAGAGGGATTGCTCGATTATTTATGGAAATTCTTAGGTTGATAATAGTTTTCTATAATAAACTTGGTTTTTGTCTGATTATTGTAAAATGAGGGACCCTGTATAAATATTTTCTAGAAGTTCTATATTCAACACCTTGCACGAATGACCTTTATGTAAATTAAATACAACCATTTGTTTAAACTGTATGTTTTGTTAATGATTATATCTAGCAGCCAAAGGACTGAGGTAAACAAACGTGATGCTTTTCTTCTACTGAATGCGTCGTCTGTCAAATTAATTTCTTGTTTGATTTTGAATTAGTTTGTAACTTTAAAATGAAAGTTAAAAAGGAACTATCGACTGAAATCCGAAGTTCAGTAGTTACTCTTTCCAAGAAAGGTGAAAGCGTAAAAAGTATTGCGCGTTTTTTAACAAAAACATCATTCGAATGCACCAAAAATCACTGATTTCACTCATGAAATACAAACAACATTTTTCTACAACCTTCAAACATTATTATTGATTTCTTGAAATAAATTATAGAAAACAAGTTCAGAATAACGAGCATTGTCGTATTGCACTTTTAAAAATTTAATGTTGACTTATTAAAAATAAATAAACAATTGATAATATTTCGATGATGATAATTATGTAACATTATTTTTTCACATGTAAAAAATTTTTTGTCATGTTAGAAAAAGGTAAACTTCACATATCTTTAGAGATGTTTAAATCTAACCTATTTTTTTTTAACAGTTGTAGAAATAGTTATTTATGCAACAAGTGAGTAAAGTGTATCTATTTTTCACTAGAAAGAAAGTTTGCCGCACGAGCCGAAGGTGAAAGTGAAGTGAAAAAAAGTATCTTTACTCACGAATTGCATACAAAACTTTTTTCAGATTCATAATAAAAATCAAGAACTACCTACTTCAAAAACAGCTTTTTATTTGAAAACATTAATATTAAATGTACAATTAGTGTGTATCATAGTAACGGCAACCTTCTAGGTTTTGTGTTGAAATATTTTGCATTAAAAAATGACACATTGTGATACTGCTATGGCACTTTTTTTCGCGTTTCTAGCGCGATGAAACAAATGCATCCTTTATAAACAAAAATTAATGAAAAATGTTGCACTTTTTTTAACGAACGCGAAAAAAAATAATTTTAGTGAAAATCATGTTAATTATTAAATATGTGATACAAAAAATAGATCAAGACATAGTTTATTAGTTTCCAAATTAATTTAATAGGAAAAACTACATTTAGAAATTTTCCAAAATTACATTACTTTATGATACTGTCAAGCTGACAAAAATCTTATGCAATCTGGAACAAATTAGGGAAAAAGTAGTAATAAAAACAACAGAGTTTTCCATTTGATGCTACTCTTGTTATATAAATAAAAAGTAGTATTCCTTCAGTTATAATCATAAATAATTGCTACTTCCCTTTCATTACGAATTATTAGAAAATTAAACAAAGATAAAAATTACACTGGAAATACAAGACTAGATGTGTACTACAAACATTTATTATCACATAGATAAAGAACATATGACAAACAAAACAAAATATAAGTCTATATATTTAGAGTTTATATAAAAGTATTATCATTTTAATAAATTAAGTCAATTCTATATGATTAGTAGAATCATGATGCTGCAAGCTTTTGGCAAATAACTTGAAAATTGGGAATTTCTTCTTTCAAGTTAGTTATCAGTCTTTTAACCATTTCTTCTGGTGTCCATCTAGGACTGTATGGATAATTATCCAAATTGTGCACAAATGGCTTATCATGTTGCAAATGATAAATAGAACGTAAAGTTACTTTGGGTTTTTCTTGCGGAAATTTATTGCCTGCAAAAACATTAGAATTCTCATCAAATCAATTAAAAAGTAAATAGATTATATACTAACCAATCTGTATAAGAACTAATGTGTAAAAATTATTCACTTCGCATAACAAAACTACCTTTGAAAACAGTGTACTGTCATATTCAATAATATTACATCCACATACTGAAATAATGAAACTTATGTATTCATTCTTCAATTTGTAATTATTAGATATTTGTTCAACTCGTTCTTCTAGCAGTGTTGTTATTTGTGAGATGTAATCAAGTAGATTATTGCTGTCTTTGTTAAAAGTTGGTATGTGTAATGTAGAAGCACTACCAATAACTTGCTCAAGTCTAGGTGATAATTGTAAATCAGACTGCACTTTGGAACTATCTGGTTTAAGAGCTACTCTCAAAGTTGCTGTATCTTCATTTGGATTTAATACATTATCAGCTTTTCCTATTAACATCCTAGAAGAATACAGAATATTAATTTCAAAATGTAAATATTATTTTAACTTACGGTTGAACATATGGAGGAAGATCAGAAAAACTAATGTTTATGCAAATAAAAAAGTGAACAGTACCACCGTTGTCAATATAAACTTCTATATTTTCAGCATCATTTGTTTCTGATATTAAATACTGGTATTCTGTATATAAAGCAGAATACTTATTATCAGTTTGTAATCTGGATATCTGAAAAAGTATAAATGGAATTTAGTATGAACCTCAAATTTGATTCATTATAATCAAAATTCTTATTAGTAATAAAAGCCTAGATATTTTTAAACTAACAAGTTTAACTACTATCAACTTAAATTTTTATTGTGGGTGGGCTCAAGTTGACAATCCAAGTACCCAAGTGACAAAAGTGATAGAGTTGAAAGACAGAGAAAATTGTATACCATACATGTATACCCACTCAGTGTTGGTATATTCATCCGATCTGCTCTGCTTGCTTCAGCCAGTGTCCACCCTGTATGTTTTCAAGTTACATGTATGCACACATGATAAGAATATTTAAAAACATCTTGTTACATATACTAGGCCATATCTTTTAAACATATACACTGACTGCCAAAAAGTTCGCACCAAATGGAAAAAATTTTTATTTTTGATTTTTCAAAAATCTTTTTGCACCAATAATTTATGCATATCCTGAAACCAAAAACAAGCTACTTTCACTTTTGGTGATCATTCAGTAAAAAGTGAAACTCGCTTTACATTTACATTTAAAATTCTGGTCCAATATCTTAGTTTTAATATGAAAGGATGCACGTTGCTTATTGTTTGGATGGTCATAATTCATAATAAAATAACTCATAATCAGGACATGATGTAATTCAAAAGCCAGGAAATAAATACATGACCTATTCTACGTTGTATATTTTTCATATACTGTTAAGCTTTTTTAAATCATGACCTTTTCAATCAGGCGACCTATTTTTGACAAGTAAATCTTTCCACTTGAATCGTACAACTGCTAATAGGAAGACCTAAGTAAGTTTTCTTGTATTTAGTATATCAATGATAATGTATAGGAATTGTAGTCTTGTAGTACAAGATATAGTACGGCTTAAGTTTGGTTTAGGCCCTCAAGTTATTTACAATGCACTTGTCAAGAATAGATCGCCAGAAAAGCAACAACTAACCTAATCCAGAAGGCCATGTTTTACAATAAAGCAAATGTTAACAGCCATTTAGTAATCCATAATATCAGTGGGCTTGAGTCATCACATCATTTTTAGTGTTGATTACGAACCACATTTAATGTAGAATCCTGAACTTTACAAATTTGTTGCTTTGCAATAAAAAAAAGTGTGGCATTTATTCTTTCACTACTAATTACCACTTTTAATTGCCCATCACATGAATTTTATTCCAAAATTCAAGTCTCAAGGCATGAAATAAAATAGTAGGTACACACAATTTTTGTCATTTACCTGATACTTTTTATACAAAACCATTAATTCACGAATAACAGAAATCAATGACTTTGAATTATTAATATTCCAGTTTGCTAAACTTGGCATGTGAGCTGAAATTGTATCAATATCAGGATCAAAAAGAAATGAATCATTAGGAAAATCAAAATCTGGTGGGTATCCATAGTCTTCGTCTTTAAACATAACTTCCCAGTACAATGCTCTTCCAGCGTATGGTATTTCCAATATGAAATTGTCCTTATATATCACACTGTAATCATCTGAAGCTTTAGTTGGGTTTACATGCACTTTCATACTTTTTGATGAAATTCCTACAAAAAGTCAAAATTTATTTTAAAGTATAAAAATAATGTTTGATGAATAAAACAGTTATAGAAAATAAAGATTTTATAAACTTTATCAACACTTAGGATTGCCAGGACTCCAGTTTTGGATTTCCTTTTTTTTCTTTTATATTAAACAAGAGGACCAATTATATAAGACCTGTTCCTATAGCTAACAATGTAATTATTCCACATCCCACCACACTTAATCTTTGATTTAGAAAACAATTTCTAACAAATACATATAACCTCTTTTATTTATAGCTGAGAAATCAAGTATGCAGACTAGATATTTTTAATTATGCATTTATTACCCCAAGAAAACATCTTACCTATCTTTCCATCTTTCCAAATTTCCTTAATATTCTTCCGTAAACGGGGTGGGAAATTTAATAACACATGATCATCTGGTAAAGATATATCGTCCATTTTCAAGAAATATTAATATTAACCGCTGTTGTTGCAGATTGAACTTGTAACTAACTTATAACTTATAACTACTAAACAATAAAATCTGTTTCTTATCCTAAAATTACAAGCTTCTCATAAAGTTCATGAACTTGAAAAAATGTTTAATAAAATGCAAAAGTATTCTATAAGCACAGGGTTGCCAGATCATATCGTGAGATTTTGTTGAATGATCTTGAGAAATCTCAGATTTAGAAAAGCCACTAAAAGAAATGGCAAATACAAACTTTAAAATCAGCGAAATAGTTAAAGTTATTTATACAGCAAGGATGTAAAGCGCAAAATCTTGGCACGAATGGGGAAGTTTAAAATGTGATCGATAGCACCATGTAAGTGCCAAAATAGCACTCTACACACGAGTTGCACAAAGTCAGTTTCAACTGTTTTTTTAACTAGTTTTAGAGTTGATACGTTTTTTCTGCTCTAGTGAAAACGAGTGAATATATTCAAAAAATAGAAAATATTGTTAAATATGCTCGTTGTCATGATAATTGCCATTTGTATTTAAAGTAGCTACTTTACGCACTGGGGTACAAAAAAACTTTTTAGTGAATCTGGTCATCAATATTTTTTTGCGAAAGGGCATGATAACTGAACAATCGAAGTAATTTATAATGCAATCAAGTTATAACTATTTTGTAATTTAAATGGGTTTGTCAAATTAACAAATTTAAGAATTTTTATATTTTTTTTCTAGTTTTTAATGATCGTAGAAAAGATATAGTAGATAATGCATGCGATTCGTGCTATATGTATAGTGTGGGCACAGATGCAATCTGTGATGTGAATGTCTCATCAGACCACCCGTCCATTCCTATTAAAATTAGGGGGTTTGAGATTTTTTGATGAAACAAACGGTTCCATACTAATTTTGATGTTCTCTTTCCGATGGAGTAAAAATTGAAAACCCTCGAGGCCCCCTTATAGAGGAAATAGAAGACAACTTTACAACTGTAAAAGGAAACCCTTATATTTTATTGCAAAATATGTAGAATTTATTTGAAACTTTTTTCGATTCGTAACAGATAACGCTGTAAACGCAGCGGGAAATAATTTTATTATATTTTGATACTTTCGGAATTCGTGAGACCTGGCAACTCTGCCCCATCGTTAGTTTTGTAGTCTGTGCGTGCGTTGTGCGTCGTTCACTTTTTTATCGTCGTAACACGTGCACGTGAACAGACGTGAACGTCAAAAGTTATTGGGGGTTATGTCTACTGCAAAAATATAATTTTAGTAAAATGGTAAGAGTTGTGCTATTATTTATATACTTACCTGTACCATAAACATCTAATAACTATATTTCGATTTAGGATAAGAGTTTAAAGAACTTATCAAAATGTAAACATCCCCATAGTAGAAAAGCCAAGGCTTTAACAAAACAAACGAAGAAGTAAGGGCAGTTAAATAAATATTTACTATTTTTAGTTAAGCAGAAATTGTAAAATTAATATTACAGATTAATTTCTCGTAATAAGGGTGCTTTAACACAAAATCTAAAATGGACTGTAACTGGTACTAAAATTCAATGGTTCATCGAACATCTGCCATCTCATATTGTAGTTTGTTCGCCTGAACAAACAAAAGAATTAATTGAGAGGTAAGCATCTACCAGGATTCACAGATAAGGGTTGTTCTAGTTTGAAGGTGCTTTTGTGAAAAATATGAAAAAGAAAACTAGCTGTGATACCTTATAAAGAAGATTTTCATGATTATCACTTTCCCAAAAGTTTATTAATTTCCATTAAGCACCTAACTGGATTCCTTAATGATAAACTTTTATTAAGCAAAGAGTTCCAACTGTCACAGTTTCACTGTTCTATTAAATAAAGTGATGCAGTCCATTTATAAGTAATGACTAATGAGCATGGAGCATTATTCAATTTATACAGGGTGTCCCATTTGAGCCAAATTTTCTGTCATAACTCTGTCGTTTATAAAGTTATACTCCACTTTAACAAGCTACTGAAAATAAATAAACCTTGGTATTTACTAGTCATAATCAAGTCAGTTTTATACTGAGTAGGTTGAAATTTGGGACAAGCAGAGCAAGCAAAGTGAATGGTGATAGAGCATACCAATCATACAGATGTATGGTATAGACTATAGAGTTTGCTCCCTGTCTTAATCAGAAAACTGAAATTTAAAAATAAAGATAAATCAAAATTAAAAAATATGTAATATCACTATTATTTTCCATGGTGTGAAAACTGTTTTCATGTAACTACGGAAAATAAAGTTGTTTTAGTAGTTTGTTATTTTGTACAAAGTATAGGGCAAGAATTCAAACATCATTATTTTTGGTACTACTATAAGATTTAAAAAATAGTCTTTTCAGTTTGGAATCCCATATTTCGTAAATAAAAGGGAAAAACTTTAATAAAATAATAATCTCTCATTTATGATCGTTGTAGAAGAATTTTATCTTTTCAAGACTAATAGTTTCAAAGATTTTTCCAGAAATGTTCCAAAAAGTGCAGTTTTAATTCAAGAATGTGAAATATTTAAATCAATATTTAATTAAATTATGTTTAATAGTTTATCTATGCCAAATATAAAAGATGTAACTGTGTCTTTTAAATTACACATGCAAATAAAATGCAACAGAAAAGCTTGTTTTTTTAACTATAGTCGAACTTCGATAACTCAAACTCAAAGGAAAACAAAAAAACTTCAAGCAATCAAAACTTTAACTAATCAATGTATTTTTATATACATGTATGTATGTACATTGATCATTTGCAATAAGTTTGAGTTAACAAGGTTTTGCGTTTATTGAGTTTCAAATTATTGAAGTTTGAGTCTATGTTTCCTAATGTAGTTTATTTAAAAAAACACCAATTGCTATGTAATAATTGCAACTTATTTTTCTTCCAGCTACTTAATTAGATTTAATGAAGAATTAGAACAAATAACACTTAAACATTCTATAGGAAACCGTAAGAACAGACAGCATGCTAGTAGAGAAGATATTATCAAAATGACAATTAAGAGAGAAACTGAAGAATACAACACTTGTGGATTAGGTACTTAAAATATTTTTATTGTTTTTATATGTTATAACGCTCACTTATCTTATCGATCTAGAGATTCCAAATGTAATGGATCCACACGAAATGCTTTTACTTAGAACATGGAATGGTGACCTTGTAGCATTACAACATATGAAATTAATACGACTATCAAAAAAGAAATTAGATTCATTGATACCAAATAATGTGTAATTTAATTTTTAAAATATTTGTTGACAAACAGAAAGAGCTTAAATACATAAATTATTTACTTAATAGCTGTGAAGTTTTTTGTATGAATCCATCTTACAAGGAGACTATGGTGTGGACATACAGGATTTGATGTGAATTTTTAAATAACAATCTACACTCAGAAAATGCTAGTGTACCACACTTCTTTTGAGTTTTTTAAATTGTTAAACTTTATGGAAATAGAAATAAAATGTAAATCTGCTATGACTTTTTGAAATATATTTGCTCCATTACACATTTACACCATTGTTAATATTATTGGAATGTTACTTTCTGTTTTGTACAGCTCCTAAGCAGAGTAGTAGTTTTTGTATTGATCCTTCATTTTCATTTAGTGTTTTCTTATATTATCTAAGTGATGTACAGTACAGGTTTTCAAAAACAAAGTATACCTACATATCCACATTAATGTAAACTCTAAATGTTACTCAATATTAATGAAGATTGTTATTTTATTAATGTTAGATTGAGTTAAACTTGTGATCAAATGGAATCCTTTTTCCAAAGCTCACAAAATTCTGCAAGTCTTTTTATTTTGAAAATAAAGAACCATTACATAAACATGTCAGTGTAATATAAATATAATTGAGAATATGCACATTTTTTATTATATTTATTTCTAAAAGCAGTGACGCAGAGTAAGTATTAAAAATAATGATTATGATTCTGCAAGAAAAAGATTATTAGCATTAAAAAAATCTTTTCGTGCGTAAAACCAGCGAGATTCATAATGGCTGCCTTGTAACGTCATTTAATATGGCCAGGGATAAAAAAAATAATAGACTAGTGCTGATACTACAGATATACAAAAAAAAATAATTCAATATAAACCAAAAACTCAAATTGATTACCAGCTGTACAACTATCTGACAAATTTAAAAAGTAATCATATTTACGAAATTTTAAAAGCAAGATTTATTTCAATTTTATACCAGGTGTAAACGATATACGTGCAAATATTTGGCAGGTAGATTCCCCATCAAAAACTAAGCCTACTTGTTATGTAACCTTTTTTCATAAAGTTCACCATTTTCAAGATAAGGGGCGTCAAAGTTTCTTATGAAATTTTTTTTACCTCAGGAACAACATAAGATACAGAAACAAAATTTTCTACATGTTCATTGCTTTTGGATGTCTACTATTCTATGTAGTTTTATGTTTGATATTCATATGGGAGGTGGCGAATTAAGGAGGGACTGAGACTTTACTGCAAAGAAGTTCTTGAGATATTGGAAAAATAAGGAATTTTATAAGGAGCTTTGACACTCTGTATCTCAAAAACAGGGAGCTTTATGAAAAAAGGTTATAACAACAAAGTAACCTTAATTTTTGATGGGGAATCTATCTGCCAAATATTTGTATGTACACTAGAGTGTCGATTATCTGAACGTTCAATTATCCAAACTGGCTTCATGGAAAATAAAAGTAGCAAAAGCAACATTGATGTTGCCATCCCCAGAACTTACAAAGGTCAGTCAGCACTAGAGAACTAATTTTATTCAACAAAGTAAAGGTGAGCATTTTCTCAAAAATTAGTTTTTTTGTGAACTTCTATGAGAGAAGTCACCAACTAATTACAGTATTTCTGTATTTTGAGTGAATTTTGATTATCCGAACTACCCCTTACAACATTAGTTTTGGATAATCAACACTCTACTGTAGGTATATACACCCTCTATACATGAAACTGTTAAGGAAATTTCATAGTTTAGGTTCTGATTATCTAGTTTTCAAATAATTTATTTATAATGGTGGTGCTTTTGGCACCACATTTTTGAAATTGAAGTTAAAAAAATTAAAATTTGAAAATATCTAGAAAAAATACATATTCCAAAATACTGAAACAAAGCTATGTATTTATTATGATCTTACATATAACAAGAGAATGTTGTTACATAAGATTTATAGAAAGCAATAGACCACATGCATTATTTTAGTTAACTAGGTGATTGTATTAATGTTAGGTATTAATAACATAACCTTACTTTCATTTGCATTTAAAGGTTTAAAATATTATAGTACTTTTATTTATTTTGAGAAAATTTAATTTGTTGAATAAAAAATATGAATGTGTCTGAATTAAAACAATCACTGCAACAACTGGGAACAAAAACAGCAGGCTCAAAAGCTGTATTACATAAATGGTAATATTATTCTAGCAAACACTGAGTCTGGCAAACCATTGACCAACGATTAAGCAGTGGTAAATGGATGGTAATAATTGCCAGTGTTAAAACTATCTTCCTGTAAAGTTTCTGTTGAGCAAATTTAATTTTTACCAACATTATATATTTAATGAACCTATAGCTGATAGAAAAGCATTGGCCAGTGGTATAGTTGCACCATTGGCCCATCAGTTATGTAATGTCAAAGTGAAGCTTATATGTTATGGACCATTGGTTTGGTGTTTACTGGGACAATGACTATCTTTAGTAATATATTTTATTTACATCATTTTTTCTTTATATTCCAATAATTTAAACTTGAGACACATACATCAAAACTGATAACCTTCTTTTTGATATCGTGAATAATGAGACTGAGGTTATGTTTTAATACCCAACTTCTGCAACAGCGCCACCTACATGTAAATGGTCTATTGACAAAAATCTGACAAACTGACAATGAAAATGACAATTTTAGATGACAGATCACAGGAGCACCAAACAAAAGTATAGTCTTCCTATTCTTATTTCTAATTTTTATCATACTTATATCTCAAATATGTTCTTAACCCTAATTTTAGTAACCTACACATCTCAAACAATATAGAAACAGTCAATAATTTAATAGAGAGTTTGAGCAAATTCACGTTAAACATAACGTTAACGAGAAGGTCGCATGACCAAATACGGTAAAAGTTTAGCGGGTATGTAACATTTAAAGAGTTTGATCAAACAACCGACAATATATCAACGTTAATGGAACTTAACATAATCTCCTGACGATCTAAGTGGATGTGGTTATTTAAAAAAACACGTTTTCAATTTATTCATTTATTATTAATAAACCGAGTTACTGTATACGGTATTCCCTCCCTTATTTGCAAGGAAATAGCGGGCTCCGATAAACTTTAGCGTTGGGCATGCGTAATTGTCACAAAATAACATTATCGTATAGCGTAAAGTGTGCTCAAACCGCTCAAACTCTCTAATAAACAATATGATTGGCATTTAAGAATTCTAGACGAAACATGACATCATAGATGTTTCTTTGTTGGGACACCCTGTATATGAATGAGGATAATGAGAACAATGAGAATTTTCTATTATTAATTTTAAAAAAACATTTATATTTTCTTTAAGAAATGTAAACGTTATTGGTACAATAAAGATTACTGAACGGTATCAATAGAAGAACCGAAAAAAATCACATCTAACGTCATATTTATGACATTTAATTTTAAGGTTATATTAGGTATAGCTGCAGTGGGCGGTTGTCTTGAACTGAATTGGTGGGCTAAAAAGACAAATATTTAACATATGATTATCAGATTAATGAAAAATTTATTAAAATGGACAAACGTGGAAGCGTAGAATTGTTAAATCTAGAAAGGGAAAATACAAATTATAACAAAAATTTGAGTTTAGATTCTTTTCATTCCGATTCAAAATCTAGTTCATTAAATTCCAAACAAGAAACGGTAATTTGTGAAAGGTTATTGTAGTAAACTTGATTAATTTTAAATTCCATAATTTTAGACCAGCTGGGGTAAAACATCTCCCAGTAAAAGTTATTGTTCGTCCAGTTCAACTTCCACTGAAAATGTTGTGTCTACTTTAGAACGAAGGAAAGTAATAAAAGTGAGTCAAAATGTTTAATGGTTAGGTTAGAGTAATTAAGCGAATTACTTTGTTTTACAAGGCAACAAATGCTGAATCAGCTGTATCTACAAGACCAGACGAACCTCCACTTTTGCCAGGTGAAAAAGTTTCTGGACAGGCAAGAGAAGTAACTTACTTATGTCCTTATTATGGTCCTGCCCGAGGTGTTCTCACTGTGACAAATTATAAATTATATTTTCGTTCAGTGGATAGAGACACACCAAATGTTGTAGATGTTCCACTAGGAGTGGTATGATATATTTGCATTTTTATTGTTACCAGTTTTACAAACATATAATATATTCAGTAAATGTGATAAATGTAGCTATACATTTAGTTTATATTAAGTACTTTAAAATGTATTAAAGTTCAATATAAAAGTTTGTTTTTAGGTATCACGTATTGAAAAAGTTGGTGGGGCATCATCTCGAGGAGAAAATGCATATGGAATTGAAGTATTTTGCAAAGATATGCGTAATTTAAGGTTTGCACATAAACAGGAAAATCATTCAAGAAGGGACGTATTTGAAAAGTTGCAACAGTATGCATTTCCACTTTCACATAAAATTAAATTATTTGCCTTCGAGTACGCAGAAGTATTTCCAGAAAATGGATGGAATGTATATGAACCCATTGCAGAATTGAAGCGAATGGTAAATTATGCTTCATATTGTTCAAAAATAGAGAAATTGCAACCAAGTTAAATTTTTAGGGTGTAAATAATGATATGTGGAAAATAACAAAAATTAATGAAAATTATGAAGTATGTGACAGCTATCCAGCAGTATGGGCTATTCCAGCACAAGCTACCGATGATGATATACGTACCGTTGCTAGTTTTAGAAGTCGAGGACGTGTTCCTGTCCTTAGTTGGATACATACAGAATCACAAGCAACAATTACACGTTGCTCACAACCATTAGTAGGGGTAATAAATCTTTACGATGATTCATCATCTTTTAAATAATTCTTGGAGTTGTAATGTATTATATGACGTTTATTTTTACTACTACTATTAATTGAGATTATACAAAAGATCTGTACCATTTTAAATTAAATTAGATGGTTGATAATTATCAAAAACTGAATTTATTCAAATTAAAGGTTAGTGGAAAACGTTGCCGAGAAGATGAAAGGTATATACAATTAATTATGGATGCTAATGCACAGTCACATAAAATGTTTATAATGGATGCTAGACCAAGTGCAAATGCTATAGCTAATAAAGCAAAAGGAGGAGGGTAAATATTACCTTAATTACTATTTTAATCATGTAAAACTAGTGTTTCTCAAAGTATAGATATGTACCCAAGGGGGTGGTATAAAGTTGTACTTTGTTGATACAAAGTGTTATAAAGGATGGAATCTTAGTTAACAAAATTGTAAATGATTTTCAAGCAAAGAAATATTATATTAAAAGTAGAGTAGATAAAATTATATTGTGCTTTAAACAGTTTTTAATTGTTAATTAGTTACACCATACATCAAGTGGTTCTTTTCCATTCTTGATAAAATTTTAAATTTCATTTTTGTTACGCATTGTAGGTATGAATCAGAAGATGCTTACCAAAATGCTGAATTAGTGTTTCTTGACATTCACAATATACATGTAATGCGTGAATCACTCAGAAAACTAAAAGAATTATGTTTCCCTAACATTGAAGAAACACGATGGCTATCTGGAGTTGAATCCACTTACTGGTTAAAACATATTAAATGTATACTTGCAGGAGCTGTAAGAATTGTAGATAAGGTAATCTTAAAATCTAATTTTATGTAGAGCAGGATGATTTTAATATACAATATGTACATTTTTTTATATAAAATTTAGAGCAGGCTATGGACATCATTTTTAAATTGAACTTTTTAATAAAAGTTAACAAACCATTTTTAGGTTAACCCTTCATGGGTGTATCTTAAGTACACATATAGGCAAAGACTTAAAATAGATATTACTGCAATAGCTTTACAATATTTCACCTTTTTTTTAGCTGCAAAGCTCAATAGGGTATGTCATATCTAGTGTTGTAAAATTACCAGTAATTTATTTTTTGTTACGCAGTTTCAGTAACATTTGGTAATTTGTTTTAAAACTTATTCCTTGCTTATACAGGTGATCTCACAGATAATGTGATCTTTCATGTTTAGTCAAATGATAGTTTTCATTTACAGAAAGATTCTTTTTTCTACTTCTATTAAATAATACATTCATTATGCACTACCAGTCAAAAGTATGGAAACAACCTAACATAAATTTATTTATTCAAAAAATACAACCTAGTTGCAGTGGCCAAATCATCTTGTTGCAAACATTCTTCCATTCTATTGTGACAAAGGTGAGACACATGTTTCAGGTCATTATCTTCCTGAAATACAAAATTACATCCACAGATGCAACGACCTGATGGAATTGCATGCTGTTCTAGTATACATAAATAATCTTTCTTACACATTTGTCTTTCTATTTTGATAATTTGTCCAACCTGTCTATTACCAAAGCAACCCCAAACCATTATACTTCCTCCAATGTGCTTAACACTACCCACAATACATTGCTTTAACAATCTCTTTCCTTTACGATGATGAACAATGGTTCATCTATGCTATCCAAAAATATTGAATTTGGACTCATCTGTCCGTAATACAGATTTCAACATTTCAATTCTTGCGAATTGCTCTCAATTCTAAGCTTAATTCACATAGTTTTGGTATTGTGCTGCTTCAGAATCGAAAAAGATACAATATAATAAAAATAGATCACAGAGATATTGAACTCTTACCTTCAGACGTTAATAAGAATATAAATTTCAGATTTTAAGTAATTTACTAGAGGTTTTATGTTCAATTTAATGTGTTTTAGTGTTTGACAGCTAATATGAGTATTCATACTACAAAACAAAAAGATGTTTCATACCAAACAGTCTAAACAGTTCAGTAGCTTATGATGTCTCTTCTCAACAAAACTGGGACCTAATCAATATTACACGAATAATTGAAAATTTTCATTTCGAATTGGAGGTTGAACAAAATTTCTATAAAAGTTTATGCAAACCTGAATCTGGTGCTTGACTAAATGTTCTTCCCTCAATATCACTTGACACTCTCCTAGATAATAATTCATTCAAGATTGCAATTGGACTTTGTCTAGGTTTAAATTTAAATCCTACCCATACTTGCATGTGTGCAGAGATAGTGCTTCCTAATGGTCATCATGGCTTAAGCTGCAAGAAAGTATATGGAAAAATCAGCCGTCATCGAAAAATAAATGAGGTTATTCGTTGTGCATTAAATACAGCTGTCTACCCTTCTACTCTGGAGCCACCAGGACTATCGAACAGATAACAAACGGCATGACGCACTTCTCATGGTCGGAAGGAAAACCTTTAGTTTGGGATTTTACTTGTATAAACACGTTGGTTCCTTACACACAACTTATTTTGAAACCAAATTCAATAGCAGAATTAGCAGCAAACAAAAAGAGAGCAAAATATGTGGATATCGAAGAACAGGGTTACTTGTTCGTACCACTTGCAGTAGAAACAATGGGCCCTTGGAGTCTGAGCGCGATCAAGTTGATTAAAGATATTGGTCACAAAATTAGAATTCTAATTGATGACAAACGATCTTCATCTTATTCGATTCAGAGAATAAGTTTAGAAATCTAAAGAGGAAACGCATCATGTGTGTTAAATACTTTCCCCCCAAGTGAAAAATTAAATGAAATATTTTACTTATAATGTCAAGTTAGAAAGTGTTACAATTTAATTTCTAATTAAAAATTTTTAATTTTTTTAGAAAACATGACCTGTTTGATTTTAGGAAAGAAATTTTGATTGCTAATAAATTAAGATTTATGAATTTGTTAGTAATTAAAGAACAGAAGTTACACACACAAAATGATAAAAACCAACCCAATCTAGTTCAGGCGAGGTGAAGTAACGCATTGTTTAATAATACTAAAATCCAATAATCCTTAAAAGAAATATTACACAAAATGAGGTTGTATCCCATACTGGGACTCTTAGTATAAGTGTATTTCTTGTTGGATAATACAATTTATTATTTACTATTGGGTTGTGGCCAATCACAAAATTGCAGTTGAGACAATCTAGGTTTGCAAAACATTTTGTGACTATATGTGTATTGTACACTTAAAAGATGCACAAGGTCACCTTTCTGATTTTTTATTCAATATTTTTTAAACTGAATAGAATGTTCATAATAAAGCCTTATGGGGTTATCAACCTGAGTATGTTTTACCTTTTGTAATAAGAGGAAAGAAAGCCTGCTCTGAATTCTATAATTTAAAAACAAACTATAAACATGTATATGTCCTTCAGTTCAGATCAACTTAAACTTCTTCCTAGTGCACAGATGAAGTTAAAAAAGTTAAAAACATTTTTAACTTGACTTTCAGGTGGAAAATCATAAAACTTCAGTATTAGTACATTGTTCTGATGGTTGGGATCGTACAGCTCAACTCACTGCACTTTCTATGTTGATGTTAGATCCTTATTATCGTACTATTAAAGGATTTGAGGTTCTAATTGAGAAAGAATGGCTATCATTTGGCCATAAATTTCAGCAGGTATTATAAATAGTATTCTTTATCTTTGTGAAATTTATCAATGTTATCTCTTATGTGTTAGCGTATTGGCCATGGAGATGATCATCATTCTGATGCTGATAGATCACCTGTCTTTCTTCAATTTGTGGACTGTGTTTGGCAAATAACTCAACAATTTCCAAATGCTTTTGAATTTAATGAATATTTCCTTATTACTATTCTGGATCACCTCTATAGCTGTAGGTTTGGTACATTCCTTTGCAATAGTGAAAGAGAAAGAATTCAAGAAGGTAAAAAAAAATAAATTTGAAATAATTATTGTTTCAATTTTTTATCTTCATGCAGGAGTAAAAGAGCAAACAGTCTCTTTATGGTCTTACACAAACAGTCAGTTTGATTTGTATCGTAATCCTCTGTATTGGGCAAATACTCATCAACAACAGGTACTGATACCCATTGCAAGTATTCGACATATCAAGCTCTGGAAATCATACTATTGTCGTTGGAATCCAAGTATGCGTACTCAGGTATTTCTAAAAGATCAACTTCTTCGCAAACATTTTCTATAGTATTTAATAAAAATTATTTTAGGATCCTGTTTATCAGCGTATCCGAGAATTACTAGTTTTAAAAGAGCAGCTAGAACGCCAAGTTGAAGAATGCCGAAGAGAACAACAGTCAAGAATATCAAGATCAAATGTATCACCTACGTGATGCCCTCAACTATTCAAAAACAAGTGTACCAATGTACTGATTTTTTATAAAGAGCAGTATTGTTCATTGTGCTATATTTCACAATAAATGATTTTTAAAGCGTATTTTAAGTATTTGATTGGTATTAGGAGTTGTGTTTGTAGTATTTATGTAACTTTTATGTGAAATATAGCTCCATGGCAATATATTTTCATTTGCTTTTTACAACTGTATTTCATACCAAATGTAAAAACCATTGCATTAGGATTGTATTTATTTTAATACTTAATACATGAAATAAATGATACTTTATATGCTCTATAGTACCTAGTTACTTAATCCTTTAACATTTTTATCAAGTTAATTGGTTATGCTTATGATTAAGGAGCAGTACCACTTAGTTGATGGTATAGTAAGTTATCCATATATAGTAGACCGCAGGTGCATGTAAACATAGTGCGCTTACTGATACTACCTGGCTGGATAATCATACACATGCCATTTTTGTAAGATAATGACGTAGCTCGTGTGAAACAACATGTTTATCAGTGGCCCAACGTCCTTTACCTGTGCACTTCTTACGAGCACACATCCCTTAGTTAACGTTGCACTGCTGGTGTGATTAATGATTATGTCACCAGTTCTTAACATGACACATCAACTATTCTCTGCCGCTGTTTCGCTATGATTATCAACCTAATGGTTTGATAATTAGTACCTATCAATAAAAAAGGCTAGGTAACTTGCTTTATATTGCTGCTATTGCTGTTGCTGTTACTCATATTTCAGTGGCGTACTTTTAGCGGCATTTTTGTTGCAATGGGCAACTTTGCAGCATTGTGAAGTTCATGCTTCATGAAACATCCCAAACACAATAGATAGATATTATCTTTGGTCCGTGTCAACTTGCTTAACACGTTCGCAGCGAACCCGATTTGGTCTGTGTAACCCCCCCCCCTCCTCTCCGAGCGAAACCATTTTTTAGTTGCTACTGAATTATTACTTATTGTGGGCTGTAAGGTGTAGTTATTAACAAGTAAACCAACTCTTTAAAAATCCTTTGTTCGTTTCAAACTGTCCAATGACCTTCAAGGCGGTAATATGGATATCGCTGCGGATATGTTTAAATAAATGTCGCTACTTTTACTCATTTGGCGCACATGTGCGATCGTCTTGACATCTATTATAGAAACGCAAAAATATCATTCAACATCAACATTTTGTCACAGAATTCTGTAGTTGGTTTAAAAATAGCCACATTGCATTTTTGCAATAGTAAACACAAACTAGTTTTAAAAGCGTTTTAGTCCAGTCAATGAATACCTAAAAAGGGGTTGTAGAGGACATGGAAGGGGGGAGAATTTTTCTCTTGAGGAATGTGTTGGCGATAGTTAGGAGGCAAACATACTAAAAGTCCCCGCCCCTAGCCCTGTCGCTTCAGGAGGAGGGGTGGAAAAATCCCTTTTTTTGGTATTTTGCTTATAACTCGGAAACGGTGCATCGTACGGTAAAACGTGCTTTTTACAAAATAAAAGACAATTACATGTCCTACAAGAATGTCTATATTCATTTTCTTTCTATGTGTTATAGTTTCTGAAATATTTTCCAGGGAAACTTGTCCTTATTCCTCAGCCTTATGTTTTCAGAAAGATCGTCAAACGGGAAGTTGTAGAGCATTAAATTTTCTTCAAAAATATTTATTTTGACTAACGACCTTTCTGAAAACATATGGCTGAGGAATTAGAAGGAGAAGTTTGACGAAGAATGTAAGGCAAAAAAATTATCGATTTTCCTGGTAAATATCTCAGAAACTATAACACATAGAAAGAAAATGAATATAAACATTCTTGTAGGAAATTTACTTTTCTTTTATTTTGTAAGGAGCACGTTTTTCCACCCCCCCCCCTTCTGAAGCGACAGGGCTAGGGGCGGGAACTTTTAGTATGTTTGCCTCCTAACTACCGCCAACACATTTCTCAAGAGAAAGACATTTCTACAACCCCCTTTCGGGCATTCATTAACTTTTCTTGAGAAATTACGAAATTTATCCGGAAACTTCAAATTGCTGTAACTTCTGACCTGTCGAAGATAAATTAGTAAACGTTACATATTCTTGAAGAAACCTCAATGCTCTACAACTTCCTGTTTGACGACTTTTCTGTAAAACATAAGGCTGAGGAGTTAGAAGGACAAGTTTGACGAAAAATGTGAAGCAAAAAAAGTTTTTCTAAAATTATCGATTTTTGCTGGCGAATACCTCAGAAACTGTAACACATAGGAAGAATATGAATATCAACATTCTTGTAGGAAATTTAATTATCTTTTATTTTGTAAGGAATACTTTTTACCGTACGATGCACCGTTTCCGAGTTATAAGCGAAGAACCAAAAAAAGGGACCTTCCCAGCCCCCTCACCCCTGAAGCGGCAGGGCTAGGGACGGGGACTTTTAGTATGTTTGCCTCCTAACTACCCCCAACACATTCTTCAAGAGAAAAATTCTCCCCCCTTCCATGTCCTCTACAACCTTTTCGTTGACTGGACTATATTTGGAATTTACAAACATAAAGTACCTTTAATGAACGAGCAAATTGACTTAATACAATCGCCATTGCTGCATGTGTTGGATGAAGAATGAAAACATATTTTGACAACTTGTTTATTTATGTCTTCGAAAATGATATTGTAATATCGAAACGCGTTAGGTAAATAAATTTTGAGGTTATAAGTGGGATAGTGTTTTTATTTTTATAATTTATTAACATGCATTTCCACAAAGTAACAATGAAGAAAATAAATAAAATGCATTAATGAATTATTTAAATTTATTACATTGAAAGGTTATAAATGTGTTTGTTATATTTTTATAGACGTTTTTATATTTCAACAAAACCTTTTATTAACGAAATCAAGCAAATTTCTAAATTTTTGGACTTCATAATTAATAAATTGTAATCTGATGACAAATTTTTAAGTCGCTGTGAAATGTCTGTATTTTTTGTTATGTACAGTGTATAAAATTATTAGAAAATGCACATGAGATTAACATTGATTTTCCATTTTTTCGGTCGTAAACAAAACAATTACAAAATAGCTGTTTTTGTAATAAGTTGCAAAATGTTAATGTTTTACGTACTAGACGTGAGATTTGTCCAACGAGTCCGTAGTCAAATTAGACCTGGAACTAGAGCGCCTCTGGCGAAAAGAGAATCGTTATTGAGATCAATTTGCGATAGTCTTTTAGTTGGTGTCGGTACCTTATCTCACATCAACTGGTTTTGATCTTTGATCTTAAAAATCTCAACCTACAAACAACGATGTTTACCTTTTTTTAATTGCAATGTATCTTATTTTTTATTTGGATCTAGACAAACATTTCTATTTTCGACGAAATTTAAAAAACTTCGTATCTGAATTCATACATTCTATCTGTCTGTCTGTTGCCATGTTCCCGTAACTTTACAGGACATGTTCTATATGAAATCAACTTAGAATTTTCTCCTGATTACAGATACATAATCGGTATTTCGATATCTCGAATACTTCTCGAGATAGTCGAGATTGAAAATGGCGATTTTTCGACAAGTGATATTATATGATATCGACTTAGGTTTTAACGCGAGTAGTTCTCGAGGTATTCGATTTTTATACCTCGAGTAGTTCTCGAGATATTCGATTTTTTTTGAATTTCGTTATGATCATGCTTGCATTTTCACTGGTTTTATTTAACAGCAAATGTTTGATGAAAATAAAGTACGATTAAATGCTTGTTTAAAATAAACAAAATCTAATCTAGTAGGCATCTAGGACAACGTAGGTGTCTTTGAACATAACGGAGATATTAGCCTGTCCCAACTCTCGTGGGATACACTGTATACAGAGTGTTAAATAAACAATACCGTAAAACTGATAAGAGTAAATTCCTGGTGACTAGACAAGTAATTTTATTCTAGTCACAACTTTTCGGTTGAATTTGAATGAAATGAATAATACAGGGTGTTAAGAATTCTTAATGAATAGACGTATTTTTTCAAATGGAACTTATGGTCTGCCATGGTTGGTTCTTCTTAGTTACCGAGTTATCGGCCTTCGTGTTACATGCAGATATGTTAACTTCCGGATGCTTTGCCAATATTTGTTAATATATCAAAAATCGTTATTAAAAATGTTATGAGGAATTGTCTTTTGCGTGTTTTAAGACTAGTTCTGATTATACAGAATATGCTCTATAGCTGAGATACCTACGTTAAATTGCAAGTTTATTTTTCATTCTTCGACGTAACGTATCTATATATATATATATATATATATAAATGAATTGCTGTTCGTTAGTCTCGCTAAAACTCGAGAACGGCTGGACCGATTTGGCTAATTTTGGTCTTGAATTATTTGTGGAAGTCCAGGGAAGGTTTGAAAGGTGAGTGTAAATATGAAAATGTTGGGAATTAAATAAAAAAAAAACATTTGATGTTGGCCCTGTCGTTCAGAAATCAAATTGAAAGAATAGTTTAAAGAATTTTAATTTTAAATCATGTGTAATTAATTGAAAATAATAATAAACCTCATTCATACCGAGCATTTTTTTTATTATTACGAATTCCTTTTGTTTGTTATAAATTTATTTTATACAAAAGCTTAGCTTTTTTATTCATCGATTGAGGCAGTACGAAGTCTGCCGGGTCAGCTAGTCTTCTATAAAATACACCCTGTAGTTTAGAACATCCAGAAATCAATTTCCTATGTACAGTTTTTTTTTTAATAAAATCTTTGATATTTTGACAAATAAGAAGATCCACCAGGAAGTTAATAATATGCCTGGACGCAACTTTGAAGGCTGATAACTCATCAACGATAGCAAACCAGAAATTCCATTTGAAAAAATACGTCTATTCACCAAGAATTCTTAGTACCCTGTATTATTCATTTCATTCAAATTCAACTGAGAAGTTGCGACGAGAATAAAATTCTTAGAAATATAGTTTATTGTGAATAGATGGCGTTTGTAGTCAAATGCATGGTGACGTCACGTTATTGATTAAAAATTTGCTGTAGTAGTCGGCGTCCGCCATTTTGACTTAAGTGAAAAAGATTAGAAAGTGGTGAAATAATATAAAATCTGTGATCATCCGTCCTAATTTAAGTTTATTCGGATTAATTTCCTGTTGTTTACTGTTCACCCATTTGGACGGACCAAGGTAAAAAGTGATTTTTTTTTAATTGAAGTGAACTCTGGCCGTAGAATTTCGTAATTCAATGTTTTCATTTAGTACAGAAAATCTTTCTGTATACCGTTATGTTCACATCGTTAGTTTTGTTTTATTTTTGATTTAAAAATACCGTTATTAGGCCCAAATAACACTAAAGTCTTCGTAAAATTAGCAGAATTACGTTTAACCCCGGAAACGTCATCATTTACAGACAGTTTTTTGGCAGATACTTGGGGTTGGGCAAGTTCAATGTTTTGTGCTTACGTAGTACTTTTTATTGTAATGGTATTATTTGGAAATTAAAATCGTATGCCTTTTATATCGCCAAGTTTAATAATCTTTGTGATAATTCACAAAAGTGGCGGGTAACCATCTTATGCGTTTGTTTGATAACTTTTGTTGTTTTTGCAAGGACCAGTAGATTTGTATTAAACGAAAGCAGTTTGTAATTAGAAATGCAATGAAACGTGTAGTTAGTTTTTCTGTAATTGAAAGTACTGTTGATCGCCTATTAGATAGTAAAGTTCCTGTTAAAGTAATTAGGCTTGGATAGATTTTAGCTTCAAAACTTATTGACAACATTCCATTGAAAATTGGTAGGTTTTTTTGAGTTCTAGATAAAGTGTAAATAAAGTACCTAATAAATTACAAGACTATATTTTAGCATGCTTACTTCAGTCCATTGAATCTTCTTTTAAAATTAATTTTATCAGAAAGGAGGTCAATTGATATTTTTTTGGGTGAAAAGCCATTGTTCTTTTATTTGGTGTAATACATAATAAAATTTTACAGTGTGGAAGATATTGAGTAAAAAAATTTAGGTTGAGCAATAAGCAAATTGCTGCAACAATATTAATGAATAATACAAATAGGAAAAGTAATTTTTAATTAGCTTATAGTGAAATGTATTAAAAAAGACAGCACTTTTCCTACATATTTTAAGGCCATGTTAATAAGATTAATTTATAAGGACTTTTTCATCAATTTTAGATATATTTTAGATGAAGAATTAATGTCACAAGCAGTTATGTTTGATATAATGAATATATCAATATAGTGAGTCATTAAGATAAAGATTCATTAATGATAAAATACCATAATAAATAGAAATAGTGACAAGGAAGTGATTTTGTGGGACATACATTCCAGGCAGTTCAATAAATCTAGATTGTGCTTTATTTAATTTTCAGTTATTTCTTAAATAATCAAGATAATCCCATGTTTTATTTCTTATAGAAATAAGGTTCGTTCGCTGGGTCCTGCAGATCTAAATGGTTGCGTGCAGACAGCATGTCTACTTTGCCAGGCCTGGCCTCCAAAGGGGAGAAAGGAAAATCCAAGTTTCAGTCTCTGGATATCAATAATTTGTATAAAGTTTACACAGTAAGTTAGATGTAACACTTTTATTTTATCCTAAATGTTTTCTACATTATGATGTTATATCTTCAGACAGAACCATTAGAAACTCAACAGCAAAAAAACACACTACCACGTAAACATGGCATGCAAAGTCTGGGTAAAGTTCCCACAGCTCGCCGACCACCTGCTAATCTCCCTTCCTTGAAGTCTGAACATACCGGAAGTGACGCAGCTGTTTCTCTTGTACCTTCGGGTGGAGCAGGATGGGGAAAACAGGACCCAAGTTCTCCTTCTACAACTACCCCACCATCGGTAAATGCTTTGTCTCGTTAAGATTTATGTCAATTTTAAATTGTTTGTGTTTCAGACTTCAACTACAACCAATTCGAATGCAACCAATGCAAGCCCTGCCAATGTTCAATTGACTGCACAACCTGTGAATGCATTACCAGTAGCTACTCCTATTCCCCCTCCCAGCAAAAATCACGTCACCCCTACTGCCACGCCTGTTACAGCAGACAAGTCATGGAGTTCGGTTATGAGCGGTTCAGATCTTTTACAACCTCCTCCATATCAGAGTCCACAATTCCAACACGAGTTCCCCAGCCTATCCGCTGGCGATGGCGCCCCTCAGCGTACTGGCTCAGACACTCAGTATGGCCCCGGCCCAAGCTTACGACCACAAACAGAAGGATCTTGGATACAGGGTGGGTCACGGCCAGGAGCAGAAGCACCACCAAGGAGCAACTCGGTCCCGCTGGGACCCCCACCACAGCTTTCGGGCCCGGTAGGCCCAAATCAACAGCAACCGTTACCTCCACAGTTTCGAGGGCTGATACCTCCATTTGTAAGTTTAATTTTATAAAATATTGAATTCTCACATCTTTATAAATTTTTTCTTATAGATGTACAGAGGTAACTTTGCCCCAAATGGACATGGTGGTCCTAATTTTGCCAATATTCCTGGATCTATGAACAGTGGTCGAAACCGAATGCCAGAAAATAGAGGAACTGCTCGTGCGGATAATGAAGAGGTTTGTCACAGGCCTATTATACGAGAGGAAGATCTAAATCGAATGGACGATATGACAAGAGATGTTGGTTGGGCATCTCACGATGATATCGATTATAAGTAATTTTGAAATTTAATAGTGTGAATTTATTTTCTTATAATGTTGCCCTTAATTGCAGCCAGAAACTGGCATTTAGCGATGACGAAACAGAACCAGATAAAGGAAACCGACAAACTTCCCTTCAAAAGGAACACGATAAGACTGAACATAATTTACAAGAGGCACACACAAAAAATTGGAGTGCTTCTAAAACAGGGTCCAATGCACCATCGACTACATCACAAGGAGGTCGAAGTCGTTCCAATGAAGAAGATGAAGTTTGGGTTCAGCGACGTCGTCAGCAATCCGAAGAAGTTGCAATGGTAATAGAAAGAGCTAAGCAACGTAAAGAAGAAGAAGAAAAACGGTTCTTGGAAACTAAACAAGCTGCACAGAAAAAGTTGCAGCTATTGGAAGAAAAAATGAGCAGAAGTAAGCATGACAAAGAAGCGGATGATAGTCAAGGCACTATTAATCCATCAGTGGTTCCACCACAACCTATTACACCTGTACCAATTCCAGTTCCAGACTGGGAAAGAGAAAAGGAAGGCCGTTCTCGTACACCAGTGGAAAATAGTGGAGGTAAAACTCAATATCGTGAAAATACTTCTGATTTTCGCAAACTTACCCAAATTGAGGGTAGAAGTTTTGTTCGCAAAGAAACTCGTAGTGCTGATCGTGATACCAGAGAACGTGAAAGAGACATGAGAGAACAGAGTGGTCCAAGTTTTTCAAAACAGTTCCAATCAAATTTACCACCACGATTTCAAAAACAGCAACAACTACGCAACAATGCCAGTTCCAGTCCACAACCTCAAGGACCGAGTGTACCTTTTGCAGAACAGTATGACGTACGTTGGCAGCAAAATCAAACATTTAATAAAAGTTCAAGCAGTATTCGCAAGACGAGACAGGAAGTAGATGAACTTGAAAACAAAGAACAGGAAGAAGAGCGTAAAGATAACAGGAGACTTGCAGCCGATGAAGGTTATCGCGGGTCATATCGTTCATACACAGAAGTTCCTTCAAAGTCGGAAAATAAATATGAAGAAGGTCGTGATTACAGAGGTCATGATTTTGATTACAGGAGGGATAGGAACGATGACAAATGGGAAAAAGAAAATAAATCAGAGAAAAGAAATTCGCAACAAGATTTATTCGATGAACACAGTGTCAATCGTCACAACAATGATGATAATCGAAATCGAGATAAGTATGAGGAGAAATTTCAGGATCGATTTGAAAGGCCCCAAAGACCTGATAGTAGAGATTCCCGAACTTCCAGAGAATCTCGCCATTCGAGAGAATCAACTAGAGATTCTGAACCGAGGGAATATCATGGTTCATGGGCTGACACTCCTTTTGAACCTACCTATGATGACAGACGGAAAGAACATTTTAGGGAAGACCGCAGATCGGTTCCTGGTCCCATTACTAAAGAAAGAATAGAAGCCGAAGATCTTAAACCTGAGAAGAAAAATTTAACTCAACTTAAACGTGGTTACATACCTGAAAAGAGAAATGTGGATACTAAAAAAGAGGAACAAGTAACAGAAAAGAGTAGTACTGATGATGGCTGGACCGAGCAAAAAAATAAGGAAGAAGTAGATAATGAGGAAGTTGGAGGAGTCTCAAAAGCTTGGGCAGACGCAATATCTCCAAATACGGTTGCACCTGAAAATCCAAAGTTTATGGAAGTTATTGAGAAAACTAGCAAAACGCCTTCTGCTGTAGAACCAATAAAAGAAGAAACAAAACAGGACGATATGGATGCTAAGAAAGGTGATAAAGTGATGCACGATAAAGATGAAAAAAGAGGTTCTTCTTCAAATCGTCGACGAGGGGATTCTCGACAGGGCTGGGGTGGAAGTGGTGGTTATGTGTATCATCGCAGTACATGGTCCAAAAAGAGTGATCCTCGTAGAGGTTCCCGCAGTGGAGGACCAAAGAAATCATCTATCAAGGGTAACGAATGGCACGGGACCGATTCTGATGTATCAATAGACGAAGTTTCTGTTTCTACTGAAAGTGGTAAAGATGAACGTTCAGGACGCGCATCTCAGCGTAGTCCTAAAACTACAAAAAAATTTGAAAAAGACGAGAAAAATAAAGAATCAAAATTAGAAAAGCCTTCAGGTTCAGATCGCAAATTTGAATCAGGTCGGCGTGATAATTATGTACCAAGAGGAGAACCATCTAGGCATGGCAGGGGAGCAGGTAATTTTCGAAATCGGGGAGGTTTGAGCAAACGAATTGACGGTTACGGACCTCCTCCATCAAAAAGTCCATTTGGTCAGCATGAAGACAAGGATAAGAAAATTACTAACGAAGAGACTGCCAGCAATGATAATGTTAGTTCAGACGAAAAAACTAAACAAAATCAACAAGCCTTGTCGGCTGGTATTATTGGTAGTTCGCATACCGCAAATAAAGATTCGTCAAGTTTCGCAGCAAAAAAGTCCGAAGACAGATCTGATAACAAAACACGAAGTGCATCAAGTACTCAGCGTCCAAAGAAAACTAAAAGTGATGATAGTGTTATTAATGACAATTGTGATACATCAGATAATTCAGATGAAAGTGGTTTAAAAGAATCAAAATCTTCACGAAAATTTGGATCAAAGAGTTCTATAAGTTCCAGCGGTACTGGAATAAACCGATCTTCCAGTGCCAGTAACATAACCCGCCGTAATAATCCTCCCCCAAGATTTTCCAATGATAAGCGTGGAAATTACAATGCTCGAAATGAAAGTGCTAGTGTACGTCAAAATTCAAGTAGTTCTTTAAAGCCCACCTACGGAAGCGGTAAAAAAGAAATTCCTAAAATAGAAGATAATAAAGGAAATGAATTCATGTCATCCTTATGTACAATGGAAAAATCAAACAAAACTAAAGAGAATACAGAGGAAATGGAGAACGTAGATGTAGTAGAAAATGAGGAGAAGAATTCTCCCGTGTGTGATTCTGACGGGTTTCAAGAGGTTAAAAGTAAAAAGACTGGTCAGAGACAAAAATCGATTGAAGATAAACCTATAATAAAGCCAACCTCAAAAGTTGAGAAAGAAAATAAGGTAACTGACCGTAAGAAGCCAAACGGATCGTCTCAATTAACACCACAACAAATAGCAAATATACCTTCTTTGATGGATACGCCAGTAAATCCTCCATCAGTAGTGCCTCAACCAACTAATAAAAATCAATTTGAACGTTCTCGCCAGCAAAATAAGTTGCCGCCACGATTTGCAAAACAGAGAGAAACAAATCGTTTGCAAAAAGCACAAATGCAACAAGGTATGTGTGATATAAACGACATGAATAAAATTAATCACAATATAAACATGTACGGTCTGAAAGATGGATCGAATACTGCACCTGGACGAATCTCTAATGCGTGGGAAAAACCATTAAGCACACATATACGAACAGAACAAGATGGAATGTTAACTGTTGGAATTGACACTGCAAAAACTTTAGAACAGCCTCAACAATCGACCAGCCAAAACAACAGCCCAAATATTGATAAGGTAGGTCTTTGTTTTTTCTTTGTTTCTTACTAATAAATTAGGAAATTGTAAAAAAAAAAAAATATTTCAGGTTATGAAATCTAATCATATACCAGAAAAAACTGTGCTCGATGGTACTACACCACCAGTTAATACAATAATATTTGAGAATACAAATTTTAAATCTGCTCCTGGTGCTCGTCCATCAAGATCAGATAAATCATGTACTAATAAATTAGATGAAAGTAGTATCGATCAAACAGTAATACCAAGTTTTACTAAACCTATTCGAGATTTGCTAAATAAAAATGATAAACAGTCTGATTCTATTCAGATGCAACTGACATTCACTAAAGAAGACAGTGCAGATATGAAATTGGATTTTTTTGAATCAGAGCTGTCCCATCTGACAGAAGACAAGAGTTCTAAAAATATGGGTTTACCACGATCTATACATGCCATTACTAGTGCTAATAATACGATATCTCCATCTACCGCTGATGCATTAAATTTTAAAATTGCGTCAGTTAAAAAGGTGTGGGAATCTATGCCCACAGTAATAGAACATTCTGTAGGGCAAGAAGACACGAATTCAACTTTTTCCACTTCCTTTGGGGCAGATCCTAATTCACTGGATCCTTCTAGTGCTTTTGGAAAAGGTGGAGACACCCCTGATGATAGCCACGAAGGTTACACGTCATCACCCAATCAACCCACGTCAAATAATACTACTAATGTTTGTAAGGTATGTGATTTTTAAAGGAAATCTTAAGTTAAATGTAAGCGTGACAACAAAATTATATGTTCAGGTGAAACCAACTCAACAAGTGGCTACTAGTGGACAGGCAGTTCATGCGACGGTGCATCAACAGCATTCGGCCGTGGTTGGTCCAGGAATTGTAGGGCATCCATTGTCGCCTCCACCGATGCAGCCAGTAATTGGAGCAGGTGTAGGTCTTGGTCAACCACCTCAACCATATACTTCTAATCAGCATATCAGTTATCAGGTAGATTTATTTTACAATTATCTGCAATTTATTATTTTTTGAACATTCTACAGTTTTTGTATCAAGATTTTAAAACAAAAAACTATAAAATTATAAATTACGAATGTGATTAAAACTTAGAAATCTGACTTATACCAGGATAAGTTTTTATTTTTTTCTATTTTAAATTTTAAGAGATTAAAAAAAATTAACTTTTTTTGTCTCAAGTAAAATTAAAATTTACAATTTACAATATAAAATGTATGCCAATAGGAGAAAAACCAAGGTTCATAAATAATAGTAGGCTATGAAAGGTGCTCGATCACAAATTATGCCTAACACTTTTAAAATGTGTTATAAAATAATGAAAATAGCATTGCTTATGTTAATCTAACCTTAAATCTTTTCCATCACAAATGGCTGCTAACAGGAAGACTTAGCCTTTCATGGCACACCTTTATTTACGGACCTTGGAGAAAAACAAAAGCCAGTTGATCAGAGATAAAAGTACCAACGCCAAATAGAAAATGATCCATGGTAAATTGAGCTTAATAACAATTTTTTCCTCTGTTAGAGGCGCTTTTGTTCCACGTCAAATTTGACAAGTTTAAACGTCAGTTTATAAGTTTGAGGTTATTGTAAAATTTGAAGTAGAACAAAGGAAAAAATTGTTACTGAGCTCAATTTATGATCGTCTTTTGTTTGGTAATTATAATAATTAATGTTATAAATCTTCTGATTTGAAGATTTATAGTCAGCTCTGGTAATGTTGGTTGTAGCCGATGATCAACCTTGGTCTCTTGATTGATGATTTTCCCTTATAAAATCTAAACAGTTGCTTTGTTTCAGAAAATAAAACTAAAAGTTGGTTGGTTGGTATGTCACGTAATAAATTCCTATTAGAGTTGGCACAGATATAGTTTTTAAGAACTTTCTGCTCATTATATCTTCCGAACAAATGAAAATATTTAAACAAGAAAAAACACATCAATTTATATATGAACGAAGACACCAAGATACAGTGTTAACTTAATAATACTGTAGATGAGGCATTCCATATGAAATTGCAAGATTTTTGGAGAAAATTGACCTTCATGTCTTAGATTTTACTGAAACTTTTTTTAACGTTTTTCTAAGACAAAATAAGAGATACATATCTTTTTATATCTGGATAACTCTAGTATTATGGTAATTAGAAAGCATCAAAGTTTCCGAAAATTTTTACACACTGCCCTGTTTAAATGTAAATATTGCTCCTTCTGTTTATGGCAGGGACTTGCTATTCAGCATACAGCAGGGGCTGAGAAGCACCTTTTCACACATATACACAAAAATTAAATTCATGGTTACCTACTGTGATTTCTAAGACGTTTTATTTTATAAAATTAATTTTCAACATTAACCCGATGTTTTAAAATTCTAAAAAAATATGTATGTATTCCTTGATACTTTCTCTATAAATCTGCAAAATATCAAGATGGAATTCGTTTTGGTTAGTTTATAATCACTTACCAAACACTGGCGTGTGAACAAAGACATATCAATAGTCATCGAGTTTTTACAGCGTGAGTACTCATGAGTTCAATTATTAATGTACAACACTAGTGCAGACACTGTAATACCTCGTAACCATGGTTTTAAACTAAGAGCTGTTTGACACTGCTAAATTTTATAAAAGAATTTTTATGAAAATTTCTTTGAAAATTTTTGGTAAGTTGTTGTAGCGAGTTGCATGCAACTATACATAACTTTTTACAAAATTTTTGACGTGGGCGTGTGCAGTATCAATCTATTTACAGCTGTTTGCAGTGACCTTTAAGCAACCTTCAATGCGACTTGTAAACGTAATCGCAAATAATAGGGAAGCAAGCAAATGTCGGTTTGCGCATAGACGTGCTCACGTTTACTGCGCATTTTCTGCAAGAAATTTACCAAATTTTTAGAACATATTCTGTAAAAATTTTGTTGACAAAATTTCTATGTAAACTCTGTTTGCAAATTTTTTAGATAATTTAGCATAGTGTCAAAACAGCTCTAACTTAAAAAGCAACAAATTTGTTGTTTCTAAATTTTTGAAGAAGCAAGTGAATTCTTTTCTGTGAAATCTTATGGGATGCTGTGTTTGCTGATCCCCCCCCTTATTAGGTTCTTCGTCGCACGCTCTTAAAGCATTTGTAGTTAAGTGCATTTATGACAGTAATTCCATTCTAAAAATTTAGGTGTACAAAGTACATGTGTTTGAGAATCCTGTGGAATTTTTGTAGAATTTGAAACAACCGGGTTAATGCTAAAAATTACAATTAAAAAAACAACCCTCGAAAATTGAGTTTTTTTTGTTAGATATGTATATCGCAGTATTTATCGAGTAAAACAGCATTTTCTAAACTTTAAGATAATTTAACCTAAACATTTTTACATTAACTAAAAATGGAGAAACAAACGTTTTCATATTACGCAGAGTGCTAACACTCGGAAATTTATAGACAAAATAAAATAAAAAATACAAAATAATGATATTTGATGTATACAAAAAATACGTGTTTCCTTCGTTGATTCATGCAATACATAAAAAATTCTTCGAGCAATTTACAATTAACTTTAGATGTTTTGTAACTGTTCGATTTCACTTGGAGCGGCTTTGAGGCGCCTAACAATGCAGATACATACGTATGTAGTACCCTCCCGCATACTCAAACAGCAACACTTGTACACTTGTAATATTCTTAAAATACATTTATAATTGGAATTCCATCTTGAAATTTGGATGGCACATAGAAGATGCATTCAAGAATATAGTAGAATTTTTCCAGATTTTTAAACAATCGGTTAATGCAGTAACTTACAATTAAAGAAAACAACCCTCCAACATACAAATTGTTTTTTAAATAATCCTATCGTAGTATTTATTTTTAAGCTTTAAAATAATCCAAGTTGGAAGTCTTTATGCTGTGTAATAAAGGAAAGACAAACGTTTTTATACATACTGAGGGATGCACTAATTCTGAAAAACTTATATACAAAATAATGACATTTGGCGTAAACAAAAAAATACGTGTCTCTTTCTTTGATTGGTATAACATACAGGGTGATTCTGAAATAAAGGGTATCCTTTTAATAGGTGATAAGTGAGGCTAAAAGAAGACAAAAAATGAAGAAACGAAGTGGCTCCGTGAAAGTTGAAAATTTTCACAATTTTCCGAAATATTAAATACTGAAGCTGCCTCTGGTTAGAAAAAGGAAAGTGTTCTTTGTATTCTCGCCTTCGGAGTAAAAAGTGAAAGTTAAGGAGATTTACGGTTGTTGTAAAACCATTGTAGTGCAAGAATGAAAATTTGCCAGACATGCCTATTTTCTTTGAACTTACGCAGGCGTAGTAGCACAATGAACAATAAATGCCATCATAAGCTACCCCCTGGACATTTTCAACTTTCCCTTCTTAAATCTGAAGTTGAGGAGATCAAAGAAATTGTGATATGTTTAACAGGCAGGGTTGTTGAAATGTATTAAGACAATTAAGATAATAGCATAATTTATGTCACGAGCAATTAGATTTCAGTCTCGCAAGCAACATTTTAATCCCTTATTATTATTTAGTCATTTGAATAGAAAACATTATGGAAGATACTACTAATTATTGCTTCTGTATTTAACTCAATTCCATAAAATCAACCAATTTTTATTTATGTAGCATAATGCTTATTGAAGTTTTTGGTTTTTCGGAATTTTACAGAAAAAAGTCACTAACAGTAAAATTTTAATATTTTTCCGTTTACAGATCAAAAAGTAAATGTTATAAACGTGTCCATAGGTTATTTATGGCATTGTAGAAACCAGAAAGACTATTATAAGCGTTTAAAGTGCGAGAAAGGTTTGGTGCGTTTACCATGCTTTCGGCGAAATAGCGGTTCCTTTTAACATAAGGTATCGCCTTCTTTTATCTCGAGCAAGTAGTGAATAGTAAGTCTGTCAACTAAGCAAGTACAGCAACTTTATTTTACCCCCCATCATGTTTACTTCTTAATCCAAAAAAGCAAGAATTATAAAAAGGTTCCTCGTCAAAACGTTTTCTTGGAGATTAAATATTTGGTACCTGCTTCTTTCAAAGGCACTGGCTTTACCCTAACAACTAGGTACTTCCAATTTCTTTTTCTAAAAGCATATTTCAATAGTAAAATGAAGGTCGCTGACCTCTGCCTATTTAACGCGAAAATATAGCTTCTTTTGTTAATGTCAGAAATGCGAATCTCATTCAAAAGCGCACGAAAAAGGGCTATAATTCATAATTCAATCCTTTTTCGTTTTCTTGTAAAGACTAAACCGAGTATCGCGACGTTTACGCATTCATGTTATCACCTTATTACTCGAAAGACGGGCAACTTACCAAAATATTACAACAAATGTTGAAAATGACCACCGTCGACCTGAAGACAAGCCCCTATGCGTCGGTGAAAACTGTTACGCACACGAGTAAATATTCCAGCTGTATTGCGAATTTCTGCGGCTGCTGTTAAAATGCGTTGTTGAAGGTCTTCCGCGTTTTCGACTTCCGTGCGATATACAACAGACTTCATGTGACCCCACAGGAAGTAGTCCAGAGGATTTATGTCAGGGCTACGAGCAGGCCAGCGTACGGGACCATTGCGACCAATCCACCGATGGGGAAACATTTCGTTCAAATAGCCCTGCACACGTCCGCTAGTATGCGGAGGGGCTCCATCGTGCATGTAATAAATATGCCTACTAGTTTCTAGAGGTGTATCATCCAACATATCTGGCAACCTGTTTTTTAGAAATTCCAGATACGTGTCTCCGTTTAACCGCTGTGGTAAAATAAATGGTCTAAACAATTTGACTCCTAAAATGCCACACCACACATTAATAGAAAACCGCCATTGAAATTTATTTTCCCTAATCAGGTGAGGATTAGCGTCATTCCAATAATGTACGTTATGAAAATTTAAGATACCGTCTCGCGTAAAACAACACTCATCCATAAACAGTACTTTCTCTACAAATTCCTGTTGCTGCATTGTTTTTTGTTGAAACCACTCACAAAATGTTTGTCTCGGTGCAAAGTCATTTTCAGTTAAATGCTGAACCCGTCGTACGTGATAGGGATGTAATAAGTACGACTTTAATATCCGATGCGCTGTTGCTTGGTAAACGTTCACGTCGCGTGCGATACCGCGGGTACTTATTGTAAGATCTTCATTAATCATATCTCATACATCTTCCGCTTGAAGAAAGTGTGGTGCTCGTTCATGTCCACGGCCTTCATATGTTGCGACGGTGCTACCTGTATCACGAAGTCGTTGTATCGTTTGCAGTATTGTATTCGCGAAGGCTGTCTTCGTTGTGGAAAACGATCGGCGTACAGTCGTTTTGTCGCTTCTACATTATAATGACATTCTCCATACATTAAAGTTATGTCTGCCAACTCTTGAGTGGAAAACATCTCGCTCACTTTAAATTTTTTCACACCTTGTCACTCTCAGGAAAGTCAAAGACCGACTGATTGCGACAACATGTTCCGACCCTTACATATGTAAATAGTTACCTGCCAAAGACAAGGAGGGTCAGTCAACCCCTATCGATTTTTACTTTACCGGCTTGGCTTAGCGATTAAATTTCAAAAGTCTTTTTCTCGGAAACTATGCAATTTTTACCTACCTTTTTTTATCGCAAATGTATGTACTATCACACCGCTATCCACCTTTAAGAGGATACCCTTTATTTCAGAATCACCCTGTATAAAAAAAATTTCAAGTGATTATGAAAACTTGATGTTTTGTGACTGTGAGATTTCACGTGGAATGCCTCAGATGCTGCTCTGTTTACCTCAGCACACCTAACCTTAAAATCGTAAAATGACACCCAACTACTTGTGGTACATCATTAGACAGGGAAATAACAATAACAATCTTTTGCTGAAAACAAAATTTAAGGTTTTGAGGTTAGGTGTACTGGGACGGACACAGCAACATCTATTATTAAATTAACTCTATCTATTTTCATTTGTTTGTGAGATATAAAGAAGTTGAAAATGAAAATAATTTTCTATATTATGCTTCTAAAATGTTATTTAATAGATAAATTAAAACTTATAGTATTAATAGTAATTTACTTCATTGCATAACATGTAGTTTATAATAAGGGAACGTCCTATAAATAAGAAACAATAAAAAAACACACTTATTTAATTAATACAGAAAGTGTTACAGTTTATAATTCTTTTCTCCTTTCTAATTGATTTAGTTTTAAGATTTTATATAGTTATAGAGTCGGTCACTTTTAAATGAATTTAATCTATTTCTAATGGGTGTTTTAAAAGTTTTGAAATTAAAGTAGTCCATGATCTATTAAACGCTTCACAAGTAATGGATCTTAATGACGTCTTCAGAATGACATTAATCAATTTTATAAGAGAACCAAAAAATAAATATCTTTTATAATTCACAGCTGTGCTTAATTTTGAGACTTTAGAAACATTTATTATTATAAATTAATATTTTGTTTGATATTCTCAAATAATAAATATAAAAAATAACTTATAAAACTAAATTCTCTAATCTTTTACAGCCTAGCCTTGGAGGAAGCACTCAATATGGAATGTCTGCCATTCCCTCTCCTCCTACCGTTTTATTCAATTCAACACAACAAATTCAGGCAGCTCAGACGGGCCTGTATGGTGCCTTTCAAATAGATCAAACGCAAGTTTTAGGCGGTCAAGGTCGATCACAATATTCCCAATATCCAAGCCCTTATAATCTTGGCCAGACTGCGTCCAGTCCATATTCTGCACAATCTATGTACTTGCAGGGAGCACAACCTCATCCACCACCAGCAGCTCAAGCTCCCCCTGATATTTATCAGAATTTAAATAATTACCGTTTACCAGCAACCGGTCCTTTTGGACAAAGTCAACAACTGAATAATCCGACTACTGTTTTAATATCTTCTACTTCCAATTCACTGATGTCTGCAACTGTTAAACCTAGTACACAGCAGATTAGTGCCATTGGTAAGTTATTTTATAAAAAAATTTCCACTGCGTATGAATATTATTGTTGTGCTACTATGTATAGAGTGTTCAAAAATACATGCTACTACTTACAGCACTTGTAGTGCTAAGGTATTTGATATTTCTTCATTAACAGTCGTGAACATTAAAGCCAACTGTATTGCCTTTCTAGTTTTTGTATGGCAATACTTATGTGAAAAGAAGCATTTCTCAGCATTCAGTTAGATGATCATCAAATTGTAGAAATTTTAGTTTAATGTTAAGGAGATTCTTCTATAGGATGAACCAGTAAATAAAAATCTAAATCTTGAATATAATGCAGATGCAATTATACAGTGTGTCCAAGAAAAGGATGCACAGCATGGGGTCTTGGAAACGGTAAGAAATACAGCATCGGTTAAATGGGATGAAAATTGGCTATTTTAGGACCTCTTTGTTGGCGTTTGCAAAATCTAGATATCTTGGATAGTTTCAGAGATATTTAAAAAAAAAGTCGATTTCTCGATTTTCGTTATTATTTTTTCTTTCCTTTATTTGAAGAGATATCGGAAAACTAAAACCACTTTTCCATTGCCACTTTTTGTTCTCTATGTTATTTTGGTTTTGATTTTTTGTGTTAAACGCTGCTGTGACCAACTGCAATAATTGTTGTTTATGTTCAAAATTTTGGTTGAGCACATGATTCTTGACATAACCCCAGAGAAAAGAAATCTAATGGCGTTAGATCAGGTGATCGTGCAGGCCAGGGTACTGCAGAATGCATTAATTTATAGCATAAGAAATCAAAATAACTCTATCATGTTTACATCATTAGAATCGTGACAACAAGAGCTATTTAAAACAATTTTCAGTTGTTTTTCCGCCTATTTAAAAAAATGAGGTTGATGATGGTTACTTGAAACCGAAACGTTGTACAGAAATTTTGCTAGGGTATTTTAATAGAGAACAAAAAGTGGCAATGGAAAAGTGGTTTTAGTTTTCCGATATCTCTTCAAATAAAGGAAAGAAAACATAATAACGAAAATCGAGAAATCGACTTTTTTTTAAATATCTCTGAAACTATCCAAGATATCTAGATTTAGCAAACGCCAACAAAAAGGTCCTATAAATAGCCAACTTTCATCCCATTTAACTGATGCTGTATCTCTTACCGTTTCCAAGATCCCCATGCTGTGCATCCTTATCTTGGACACACTGTATATGCATAAGCTACAGTTTAAAAACTACTGATAAATAACCAATTAGTCTTGTGAAATTCTACATGTAAAATAATTTGTTTTCTTTATTTAGGTTATAGTCTGTAACTATATTCTAATGGAGAAAGAATAATATCTTTAGATTTTTGTAGATGTAAAATTAATGCTTGCAAGTAGGTATGCACACTTTGTACATACAGTAGAACCTCGTTAAGTCGGATCAACTGGGACTGGAGCTAATCTGACAACAAAAATCCAAGTTAAACAGAGAAGTTGAAAAAACAATACAAGACAACATACTTACAAAGGTTTCCTTTATATTGAACAAAAAAACGCGTTTGAGATATTTACACATCACTTTTATCAAACAACAAGCACACATGTACAGTAAGAATTTACTTGCTAACAAAGAAGCTTGTAAGCTTCCATTGCGTCAGTTTAGCGTCATTCTCTTTTTATAAGTTCCTCGATCGGTCTGAGTTACTCAGAAATCTGAGTTAAAGGGGGCTGACTTAATGAGGTTCTACTGTAATTGAGGTTAGTGTTGATGTTACTGCTAATTTGTTAGGATAATTATTTGGAGAGCTAACACCTTTTATGAAATATCAAGATGCTATCAACTTTAATTTATTTATAAAGAATTTGACGCAAATTAGACTAAACTATTATAAGCAAATAAAAGGAATTAAAATGATTGTTGCCTAGTGATTTGTTATGCCTGTATGCAAAATATTATTGATCAATAATAATAATAATAATAATAATAATAATAATTCTTGTTTCAGGAACCAAAGCAAGTGGAGCTGGTCAAGCGTATCAGCAGCAATCTCAGCAAGGACAGCAACTCTATATGACTTACGACCCAACAATGCAAGCAAACTATTTACCAAGCACAGGTGTAATGCAAAGAGGTCCCACTGCTCCTATACAGAACAATGTGGTACCTGCATTACAACCTTCTTCGTCGTATTACACTGGATCAACAGGTACTGGCAAAGCTTATAATTCATCGTGGAGGTATTAGACTAACTTGCTTTTGGGCGAGGCTTTTTGTTATCCCACATATTGTATTAATTGTATATTATATTGTTTTCTTTCTTTGGTGTTTGGCAGTATGTAACTCAGAGTTGCTGCACATTTGTACGGTGGCAAATTATTATAGCTTGCTGTTTACTGATTGGTTTCAATTCGTTTTTTGTAACTATAAGAATGTTTTATTTTTTAATTCTCATTTTTCATAATAGTTGTAGATATAAACCACTGAACTTTTCATGTACCTTATATTTTATTGGTTTGTTTTGCTTTTGTTGTAAGTTCAAGTACGCAAAAAAGTAATGATTTATGTATTTTTATCTTGCACTGAGAATCAGTTTGAAATCACAGCTAATATATTTATTATAATTGTCACATAATTTAATTAATCCTTTATTTATTAACTTCTTTTTTTTTAATTAACTTCTTCTAATTATCTTAGCAAAAAAAGTTCAATGATTGGTATTTATATTGAATGAGATTGAAATTGTGTTCTTTTAAACCAAAGTTTCTCCTAATTATATTCTTTTCCTGTAGTTGATCGATTAATCTAATATTTCCTAACTAAACATCTTTCTGAATTTGTTTTGAGAATGTGCCTTGTAATTGTAAGATTTGTTTTCTACTACATAAGAATTTTCAAAGAAAATTTGATTTTTTTATGAGCATCGTAAAGATTTTAATTAAAATAAGATACTGTTAAAGAAATTATTGAAATAAAAGTGATTTTTCATTTTATCTTCATGAAAGTGATGTAGATTATCTTTGAAAGAAAGAATTGTTTCGGAAGATGTACAGTAGTATATTTTGAATGTTCTCCCCTCCTCTCTTCTAAACATCCAATAATCTATTTCTTAAATCCTAGAACTGCACATTTCAACAGTTACATTATCCTTCCATGTTGTGTTGTGCAATAATAATTTGTATAAAGAAATGCATGATTGTTCTTTGTAATTGTAATAGTAGTGAAATAATTAGTTGATCTTCTCGTAAACCTACATATTTGTATTTCTTTAAATATAGAATTTTTTTAAATAGAATAAAAAGTAGTGTTAAAATTGTAGGTACTTTGTAGTTTGGACTATTAATGATTTTTTACGTGTAAAGCTTCTATTATCATATTCTTTTGTACTTTTGTTTGATAGATAGATACTCATTTGTGTATGTTTTGTTATTCTATCAGATATACACAGTAACGCGATATGTAAGATTTCAGATTTAATTTATGTAGATACTATCGTATAATAAAATTAATTTTTTTTAAGTTGGTGTTTGTTTTATTGCATGTTAGATTTTGATATGATTTGATTGTTTTGAAAAACTGGGATTATTGAATTGGTTTTTATCGTTTATATAGTAGCTTGTTCTAACCATTATTATCACTTAAACTATTCTTTAACAATCTTAAAATTTACAAAAGAAAAACAATTTTTAGGGGGTCAGACTGGCTTTTTTCAACAGCCTGGCAGTTCAACATTACCATCTGCCCCTCTACAACAACATCAAGCAGGATATGGTTTGCAGGGTAATGTTTTTGGCACGCCTAATCAAACGCACACAAGTGCTGGATTGCAAAACTTCGGCTCTCATTTCTTATCATCGCCCATGCAGATTGCTGCCGCTGCTGCTATAAATGCACAACAATATCGTTCGACAAATTTGCAGAGTTCGCCATATGTGAAAAGTGTAAATAATCATGTTGGAGATCAAAACTCACGTCCACAGCAAATAAAGAGTCCTGGTAGTCAACAAGATGTCCTTTCTTCTGTGTTTAACTCAGGTAGTCTAGACAATGACACTATAGTGTTAACAGTCATACAAAAAGGCTTATGCAAAAACATTCTCGTGAATGTGTTTGTATAATTTTGTTTATTTGTATCATTGGTGTTTGATTTGGAAAAAATGCTGTAGCTTTTGTTTTTTTTTTTTTTGAAAAACAGTATGGAAGTACATGCTCTGGAAATACAAATATCCATAAAAACATATGGAAGGGAATAATATTCTACATGAGTGGAATAATGATAGCTACAATTTTTGAGTGTGTTCATGTAATACCATTGCAATTATATCATTCAAGTTTATTGTTCTACAAAATAATAAACATTGACAGATGATAATATATGTAAGAAATTAATTATTTAAAATTTAAAAATAACAGAATTAACAGCTAATGATTAACTATGGTTTTTGAATTTTATTTGTGATAATTTAAAATAATGAGATAATATACTACAATCGCACAGTTACTTATGCAATTTTGTGTTTCTAGCTTGATCACTTCCATACTGTATATAAAGGAGAAAACTAGAATAAGAGTAATATTTCAATTTAAATTGATTGACCAGAAATTACAGAACATAAATAAAGTATAGTAAAGTGTATAGTCTACCAATGAAAATAATGAAATAAAAATTTTAAAGATGGTAAACACCCAGCTTTACAAACTATGAAGGGTGCTACAATTTTTACTCTTTTGGGGCTGGGTGTCAAATGGGTGCCAAGTTGCCTTTTATATATTTGAATTGCTAGTGTCAAAACATTTAATTTAATACCAAATACATGATGTTTCCACTCCAGAAAAATTTAAAATTAAATAGTAAATTTGGTTTTTGTACCTATAAAAAATGGTAAAAGCTGTTAAAGAAGACAATGCAGCACTGACATTCCTTTAAGAATAATAATAATAAGAATATATTTACAAAAATTGAAACTGAAAATAACCATAGAAATAATTGCTATAACCACGTTCGAACAATTGTAATTCATTGTACTTAAGAGCAATCAGGTTAACACAGTTCAATTTTCATAAATACCTCAAATAACCATGACAAAAAAACATCTGGGAATGCAAAGCATAACCACAATGAACTCTGTTTTGTTACTTTTTTTTCAAACTTCGGCGGCCATTTTGACTAAGTTTCCAAGGAGATATCAAAAAATGAAGACACTATGCTGTCTTTAGTTTTTGATGTAGACTCCAAATCTGAAGTTAAAATTTCAAAATTTAAAAAAAATGCGGACAGACAGACAGACCTCGCAAATTTAGTAACGACTCCTATTGCAGTTCGTTGAACAACTGAAAAACCTGTATGTTCTGATGCAAAATGCATATGTTAAAATTACACTGGCAAATTTGAAAAACTTAAAATAATTGGTAACACCTAAGAAAAACACCCTCCAGATGTAATTAATTATAGCAATTTTGATAGGTTGAAAACACCCACTGGATGTTAACCTTTTGGCACCTCCAAAAAATTTTGATAGCTAAGAAACTTTGTAAATATACCCCATTCCCATTCACACAACATTGGTAGTAATAAAAATGAATTGATAGAAGCTAAGATTAGCAAACTAGGAATTGCTAAATTTCAAAATTATTTATTTAACAAAATACTTTAGGAAATTAATTCAAAACAGGACTGTTATTTAAGAACAAACAGATGTTCAAATCAAGCGCCGCTGAAAACTTCTTGCTTACCACCTTTACAAAATTGTTTAACATAATTGCTGTCAAATTTCCTTGACTTCCTTTTAATTCTTAACTTTAGTTGGCACTGAGTTCCCGCTGGCTAATTATTGTACTATCCTTTAATGAGCCCAAAAATGCTCAAGCAGTGTTAATCAAAGTGTGCTTGAAAAATTATTTTCTTTTACTATGTACAGTGGAACTCCCATAAATCGAATTTCTGTAACTCGAATTTCTCTTCCACTCGAAATTTATTGTGTCCCCTTGCACTTTGGATACTAATTGGACGTAATATTTTGTAACTTGTATTTTCTACAACTTGAACTAATAATCGCTTCCCTTGGATTTCGAGTTATGGAGGTTCCACTGTATTTTATTCCCAGTTATTTGAATATGTCCATAACAATAAGATACAACATTCTGTGAATGACTTTAACCTTCGTCGCCGTGTTAGACAAGAATTAAAGGTATTCATAGATAGATAGATTATTATCTTAAGGGCACTACATCTTTTGGTCAGATGAAGATTATGCTCATGAAATCGTGGACCCTTTCAAAGATTTGGGAATAAAACAAGTAAAAGAATCATCACAGTAAGTTGATAGTGAAAATTTAATGCCAACTAAAGTTAAGGATTAAAATATTAAGAAAATTCAATGACAATTATGTTTTTACAACTGTGTAAAAATGATAAGCAAGGATTTCGGACATTGCTCGGTGTGAACTTTTATTTTTATGTTTTAAATTCATTCTCTAAGGTATTTTGTTATAAAATGAAATGAACAATTTTGAAATTTAGTGCCAATTTTTAGTTCTCTAACCTTAAGAGACTTGGTATGATTTAATTCTCTGTGCTTAAGGTTAGTATATTGACATATGAAGCATATAGGAAATATGCACGTGACATATCCTAGGGATATTGTCTGTCTCTTTCTTATTCATTACAAACCATATTTTCCATCCTTTATTAAGTTCTAGGTTATATTAATTTACTAATACAATACTTCAATTAATAAAGATGGGAAAATATGGTTTATAATTGATAAGAAAACAACAGATTGTTGTACCCTCAAGGTGCACCTTGTCTACTATCTGACATTTTATGTTAGAAATCTGAAAACTAATATCATTGTGAATAATAGTAATAATTAGCAATAATATCACTGCAAACTGTTATAAATAAGATAGACATTAACAGCAGTATGTAATGGGTAGATTCCAATGAAGAATACAGTTTAAATGATGCTTTCAAATGTTACTAAAAATGAAATACGTAAGTTTGAAATATTAATAAAATGTTTGCTAAAAGTCTTCAGAGTGTAAAAACACAATTTTAAATATTAAAGAAGGAATGATTAAGCCAATTAATTGTATACAGCCCCTACCACAGAATTTTACCTCTTGGAAAATTATAAACTTTAAACCGACTTTAACTTATGCTCTATGTTTTTTATTCTAAAAGCAACCGTAATAAAGTTTCTTTTTGATTGCTCTACAGTTTCAAGAGTATAATCTTAGTTAGTGTAAGATTTATATGTTTAAAACAAACAAAGAGTATATAGATGTGTGCCAGTTGTAGATTTTATCATTGTCTTACATTGAAATTAGTTTTGAAATAGTTGAGAAATCTTTCCTCAATTACATGGTTTTGCATGCATATGTTAAAGAGTACATTAGATGAAAACAATCCTAAAAAGTGAAGCAATAATAAGGTAGAACAACAATAAGATTATCTTTAATAGTTTTTGTTTTCTTAAAAATGATTTCCTTGCAATGGATAGAAATCATATTTAATTCGTGTCAATGAACTCTACCAACGTTTTGCTTGTTATCACTTCATTTTTTGTGATTATTCATTTAACCTTATTCTTTAATTATTATCATTATTATTGTTTTTAAAAACTACCTATAAGATACCAAAACAAAATTCTAAAACTAGCACATTGAGAGCCCGAGAGGGTTAAGGGTTTTAAATAATTATATGATATTGGAAAGTTACTTTGTGAAAATCTGGATTATTTATTTAAGTATTGATTTGTTTCTTCTTATTCATTTATTCTGTATTGCTTGCAGGGCCTCAAATTCCTTCTCCCAAATCAAGACAAAATGTTAAACAACCACCACCTCAACCAAGTCCTACAGCTCAACATAAATATAATCTATATCAGACTGTTGGAAATCAACAAGCTTCACAGGTAAATATACAAATAGCTGAAAAAGTTGCAGATTAAGTTCTATTCTGAGATGTTTTTTTTTATAGACCCAGCGTTATCCTGCACCTATACAACGACCTGTAACCTTTCAGCCTGCTGTAGGCACTATTCAAAGCAATAATGCTTCAAATAATCCAAAGCACCGCCCTACAAATCAAAGCAGTAAATTGACCGCTCGTAATTATTATGGTACTCAAGGTAAATAGATGTTTTTATATTTACTCTGATTAATTTAAATTTTTTTTTAAAAAATCTGTCAGTTTGATAGTTGAAAATTCCAATTGCACAAATTAAGCAATAAGTTCAATAAGATGGTGTACATGCAAAAAGAAAAAATCTTTATGTTAGGGGGCTGCTTCTGAATGGTGAAAAGGTCGTAATTATAGATTAATTATTTATGTAACATTGATGTACGAGTAGTTCCAACAAATTTGTTAAAGAATAGTTCCTTTGATTTGAGTTATATTATAAGCTTAGACAAACTTCACTTTTGTCATGGCTTGCTGCAAATGAGTTTTTCTTAAGAATTGACTATTTGCTATTGAGAAAACAACTCGTGAGTTACCAAAGTGATACCTACATATTTATACATAGCATATTCAGAATGGCACATAATCTGTACCCTATGTGAATTTGTATCAAATCTAAATCAAAATGTTTAATACATTTTTTGCCATAAATTTGTAGTTTTTAAAATATTGGCAATTAAAAGTTTTTTTGTTTATGTACCTAATTTGCTCACCTCAAAATTTATAGTAGATTAATGTTTTTTCTTATTTTGTAAAAACAATTACAAAAAATTTTGTTTGTGTGTTCGATACACTTTTCAGGTACTTGACCTCACGCTTGAAATATGGCATGACAGCACACTTGTATCAAAATATACTATTATAGCTGATAATGTTGCGTGATGATTTATTTTTTTATTTTGTTAGGGTTGCTGGTTGAAAAGCTGCTGTTTTTCATAAATGATTTTATAGCAACAACAATGCAGTATTGTAATATATTTCTAAAGATTCTACAGCAAAGTTTTAACAATGCTGGGACCGGAACCGATCGAAAATAACTAAAATCCTAGTTAAATGGAGAATGTGGGAAAGAACAACGCAAACAACATACTTACAAGAGTTTCCTTTATATTAAACATTGTCATTCTCTTTTATAAGTTCCTAAATAGGTCCAGGTTACCTGGAGATCCAAGTTAAAGAGGGCCGACTTAACGAGGCTCTACTGTAATAGGAAGTTTATGGTTTAGAATAACATGGTGTACATATTATGCACCATTTTAAATACACTCTGCATAAAGAATAAGAAATATCGAGGCAAAAATCACTTGTATCTATTCCATAAAATGCACCATTTCTGATTAAAATAGGACTTTCTAAAGTTGTGCAATATCGCTAATTTATGTGAAATAAGGGCAAAGTTTTTTTCTTAATAAAGATCATTATATTATTAAATAATAATTCCAATACTAGTAGAATTGATTCAATAAAGTGTGCCTAGTGTTATTTCATGTTTATCCATCAATTTATTGTCAGGTGGCATTGAAGATTGGTTTATGGATTTAGAAAAAGAAAGTTTATATACTACTCTTTGTTTCAGCTGGGAATCTTTCAACTACCCAAAGCGATAAAGTGGAAGATGCAAAATTAGGCGATAATTCAACTGCAAATTCAACCAATTCTACAATTGTTAGTAACACCTCCAGTATTGTAAGTAAAGCAGTAATCAGCAGTAGTTCAACTGCTGCAGTAAATCAAACAGCAGAAATAACGAAAGATTCTACAAAGGACGAATCAAGTGTTATTAAGGATTAATTTCTTTCTTTTTGTTAAAGTGCAGTAAGAACTTCTCTTGTATGTTAAGTACTAAAATGTGTTTAGTTGTATACTTTTGTATTAATTACGTATTATTTATTTTTATGGCGCACAAAACTTTGGTTGTGTGGTAATCTCAATTTTACCATGGCAGTTTTGTGTTATACTTGTGGTATATGCAATTCAAACTTAAACACAAATGTATAATTCAGTAAATGCTTACAAATTGTGTCAAATCTTGTGTAGTATTATTGTAACACTACTAACAGTTATTTATACCTACTAAGTGTGTATTGAAACAATGTTTTCTTCCTTATAAAGGTTAAAGGTCATGTGCATGTGTATTCATAATAATTATACACTAGCAAACTTAAGATAAATAGTAATAATTGTAATTACAACAACAAAAAAAGAGATTTAAACTTATAAATGAAAATGTAGCGACCTTCAGATTTATTGCTATATGAACTATTTTGCTCATATTGCCTTAATTTATTTTAGGCTATTGCCACATACGATGGTTTGACAGAGAAATGTAAAACTTTGTAAAAACATGTATTTATGGAAATATGCAATTTCTGCTTTTCTGGAATTTATATCTTTTAAAAATTCATTCCAGAACAGAATTGTGTAGAAATCTTCCATTTCAAAAGTGGCATCTGAAATTTGCTGTTAGAATGCCACAGAAAATAGGAATGGTTAGTAATGATAGAAATTAATAGCATTTAATATGTGCTAGTGGTATGTTAGGTATGGGTTTTAATAAGTTGGCATTCATGTGCTAAACAATTACTAGCACTTTGGTGGATGTATATTTTAACGTGTAAGCCTCCATGTGCAGGCTATATTATGTGTATCGAGTTCTTGCAGCTGTTTACGATTTTGAACATATTGTAGAATGTACATTAAAAAAAAGAAACACACATTTCTTGTGAACAGTTGTATGATCTCTTTTTAAGTAAGTTAGCTACTTTAGTAGTTAGTAAGCTATAGGCAGCCTGGATTGTATTATTGTTATATTCGGTCAAAAGTGGGTGAGTCAACAAACTTGCACTAGTGTTCAAACTATGGACTTCTGCTTCTGTTAAATCTCAGTGTAATCTTTTTAAATTTGACTGTTGACTCTACAATATTGAATGAGGTGAAGTGCGCGAAATTCAAGACTTAATCGCTCTTTTGTGTTTATCGTTAATTGGCATCTGCAAATTACTCAGATTCAAATTAAAATCATGGTTATATTCTGTGTTCGAGATATTAAATATTATGAAAATACGGTTCGTAAAATAAATGGTTTAATTAATTATCATTTTTCTTGTGATTGTATATTATTTACCTGTGTATACATTACACCTAGAAATAATGTGTCAGGTATGGGATGTAATAATTTCAGAAAAATTGCAGTTTTTCAAAATATACTTGACAAATTATTTTTTCTTTATTTTTATATTTTTGTCTTCCATGTTTTATTTGAAAACATTTTCACCAACAAATAAATGTAATGACTTTTCAACCTGAAGAGAAATCATTGCTATAGATTATTTTGTAGTTAGATGTTTATGTTTGTACTATTTTAACATCTAATCTGCATATCAACTATTTATAAAATTCTCTAAAACTTCGTAATTTTTTTATAGATATCAAAGTTGAATTTTAAAGCAATACTTTGTCTTTACATTTTTGTAATACTTGCAAAATTTAATTGTATTAATAAAAGTTTTTTGGGACCATTAACATACTATTAAATAATCTCCTGTTAATTTTTGCAAAATGTATATATATTTTTTGAGAAATATAGATTTGATGATAAGTGCAACAGATAAAAAACTGCAAAAGTCCTTAATGCTACATTTATACAGGGAGTAACCAATTGATAGGTAAAGCTTTGCATTTCATATTAATTCCAACTCCATAAACAATAGCAAAGGTTTTCTATCATTCATGTTTTTTCTTTGATAAACCGTTAAAGTGCCACCTGGTATGATATTAAAGTAAAACATCTGTGCTTCTAGTATCATATCTTTGTATTAATAAATTAATTAACAAAAGCATATTGATTCATTTTTAAAGTGATAACAGCACATTCAAAAAAAATATTTTTAAATTCAAAATACAGTTGAATGTACATTTTTAAGATATGACAAAGCAATTACATTCCAATTGAATTACTAGGCACAATTTGTTAAATTGATTTTAGTATATTGAAATGATTATTTCCATTAAAAGAAGTTTGAAAACAAAAGTTAAATTTGATTTTAGCAGAATTTGTTAATACTTCAAGGTTATGTTATATCCTTGCTACGCTTAATTCTCATCATTCAGGGTTGAAAAACAGAATCACTAGTTTCATAGGAATTAATAGAATTGATGAGAAAATGGCTGTTTCTGTGATGCTAGAATCATTGATTGAGCAACAGGGCATATTTGAGTTGAAACATAAAGTAATGCAGTCTGATTAATTTGAAATAACAAAAATGAAACTGCTGTTGTTACTAATCAGGGTTCAGAGTTAGTTACTTTTTTAACTAAAGGTTAATTTTTCTCTGGTTTGTAACTTTTTGTTTTTTTTTTCATATTCCAGTTACATTTATTACATTTTCGATGAAAACGATTCTTTTTTGAACTGTTTTCAAACAAAATGAAAAACATATTTCTCTTTAATACTGCTGCAACAGTTTGAATTTCTTCTTTTGTTTTTGGTTACAAAAACTGTGAAACGTAACATGTAGATGGTATTTTTGTTAAATTCAAAAATCTGAAATTGAAGGGGTAAAAATTGTCAACGTGCTGTGCACATGAGATTTTAACAAAATTTTCAGTTTTGCCTTTCAACAAAATACACTGGTAAGCAAAAAATTTAGGTCACTTCAAAATGGTGATGTTCTAAGCTTATGTTTGCAAATTGTAAATCATCGTACTAGTAGGCTCTGAGCCATTAGTTTTTGGGGAAATGTTATCTGTGAGTATGGAGAAGACCAGGAGAAAGATATGTTCTAGTTTGTATTGACGAGTGACTTCCATTTGGCGGTTGGTCGCTCATGTTTTGGGCAGGAATCTCTTTACAAGAGTTAGTCTTTATACAGAATAGCTCCCTGAGAGCTCACAGGTACATTATGGAAGTTCTAGAAGATCATATTATGCCTTTCATGGTCACGATGGGTAAGTATGGCATTTTCATGCAAGATAATGTGAGATTTTACGTAGCAAGGGTTGTTGGAAAATATCTGAATGAGGTAGGCATTAGGTGGTTTGATTGGCCAGTACTCATGCTTTCCAATTCAATATTGACTATTAACAATGAATTACAATTTTCATATATAAACAGAACAGAAAATAACAAAAAAGCAACACAATTTCAAGTGGCCTAAATATTTTGCCCACCAGTGTATAACCTTTTTTGCAGTGCTGTCAACAAAAATAAATCATGGCCTACTCTACTGTTTTATAATTTGAAATGGATAATAAGGTTATAAATTAATTTAAAATTTAAAAAAATTTCTATTGGAGTCAATCGTAGAAAAAATGTATGTGGCTTGAGCCATACTAGGTGTATTTTCTGGTCTAAATTAATTTTGCATACCAAGGTGTAACTGAGATTTATCTTGGCTGGAAAACTACGTTTACAACCCTTGATGTGTAAATAACTACATACACATTATTATCAGGGTGGCTAATGTAAAGGTTACTTTTCGGTTACTTTTTTAAAATGAAAAGTTACATTTTTAACTATTCTTTTGTAGAAAGTTGCTCTGAACTCTGTACTATGCACAATACACAATCTTGAAATTTATAGTAGTCTTATGGGAGTTTGCTTATTTATCTGTACACTTAGGACATTTCTAGACCGAAAGAGTCATTTACCATACAAGGCGCAAAGAAAAATGCATGTTTAACATACGCATACATGTGATTGTTTGCTTACAGAATGTACCTGTAAGTAACAGCCATGAACCCATCAATTGCATGAATACAATCTGAGTAAAGTTGCAACATGTGTGGCTGAATATTAAAATTGATCTACTTTATGCCAAATGTGTTTGTGTTTCGATTACGATGCTTACTAGCGGCGTTAAGTTTTATTTCAAATTTTTAAAGTAATTTTATATTAGTAGGATTGGCATGTTGAAAGTAAAACAAAATAAGAAATTTATTAATTTTAAAAAAATGATAAGTTCATTGATCTGAACATCTTTCTAATGCATAAAAATGCAATTATGCATCCATGCTTTTTACAATTAACACTTGATACTTGTCTTTTTTTTTATTAAAATTCTACCAACTTTCTAATGAGCAAAATGTGTTCAGTTGGTTCAGTGGTTTGCCATGTATCAAAAGTGTTTACAGTGTGAATTCAGACACTCCTATAGAAATATTGCTAAATGCTAAAAAATATATAGAAATCTGTATTTACAAGATATGTACCATTTATCATAATAACTGAAGTTGTCATTTTAAAATTTTATAAACCTTAATAAAACTTCTATATCTTCATTATATTTTGAGTAAAAAAGAATTACAATTTTCATGTAGTCATTCGTTACTTTTTTGTCAGTTCCCTTGTTCATAGCATAGCAAGCGCCAACTTGAACCCAGCAACCTAGCCTCGGTAATTGTCCACTAAAAGTGGCAAACTTATGAACACTTAAGTATGTTCACCTTGAGTAAACATAACCGTTCAAAACACAATGGTACCTATTTTAAAACTAACAGTAGTGATACCTCTTAAAGAAACCTACATAGATGAAAATGTTAATGAGACTTTAACTTATTTTCATAGTGGAATGCTGTGGTGCACAGCTTTACCTATTAACTAGTTAGACCTTGTATAAACATTTACATTAAAGAATTTCTTTCAAAATTGCTTGATTTACAATTTGTATGGGCAGGTGACTGCTGTCCTCATCAATTTATACTAATAGGAATGAGAAGTTGTAAACTAACACCCTGAATATATCACATGCCCAGTTATTACATGTCCTTTGCCTTTTCCTACCACTTCTAAAATATACCTACATAACAAGTGTTTCCTTATTCATTTTATGAAAGTAGCCTGGTGCATTTGCTACATATGTTCCAGAGTAAGTCAGTTTTATCTGTACACTAGAACTATAAATCAACATAGGTACACATGCACAAGTAGAGGTAATCTTTTTGTTCTTTTCAAATTGAATGACAACTAAGTTCAAATGAATATATATATGAATGAGTCGAAGACATTTAATTTTATTTTCCCAGGCTACTTTGATAAGAAGAATAAGTAAACACTTGCTATAATCTGTACCATATTATAAACATCCTGGCTACTCATGATTTATTATTATCAGGTTAGCAACATTGCAAAGAAAAATAACTTTGGCAAAAGGAAAAATTGAAAGTCTTGTTTTTGTTAACCATTGGGCATGTTTGAGAGCACTCAACAGATTCAAGGTTGCTTCCCAGTGGTAATCATGCTGACAGTGCTGAGCAGCAGTTGAATTCCAGATACATATGCAGTAGAAACAACCAGCAACTCAACCGTTGATGTCCACTGAGTGCTTATAAATATGCCTATTGCTCATGTCCAGCAGGTGTAATCAGGCTTTACGTGCTGTCAGCAGCTATAATTATATGTTGCTAGTAATTGCGTGCTTGTTACTGGACGACTATATTGATAATTACATTCTACTTTTTAATATTGACTCCATTACATATTTGAAAAATAGTCTGCTTTTCTTTCCGTAAAGATCAATTCTGACAACAACTTATACGCAACCTTCAATACAAACAGCAGCAGAATTCGAAAGCACTTTTTAAAACGCTGCATGAAATGCCAGTAGCAATCAAATCACAGATTGTTTTTGCCAAACGTGCAGGAACTTTACAATTCAAGTGCTACCACTTGCTGACTGTTCCTGAACACAGGCATTACAACACATTAGCAGTTGTATGTTTCCTTCGGAGTTTGAAGATCAAATCAAAATGTGGTATAATATGAACACTTTAGGTATTCTGTTATTTGAACAGTCTTGTTGCACCAGAAACATTAATTAATTAGTAATAAAGATTAAGAAATTTAAATAAGTCAAAAGAGTTGCTTATTTTTAAGGATAAGAATAAAGGATGAGCCAGGTTCACTGACAATTTTGAAACATGATGACTGTTTTTCTACTAGGCTCTGCAAACCAAAGCCA
>VTPC01000401.1:73496-181324 GCA_011009095.1 Ignelater luminosus
TCTGTCATTGTAGAATACAAAGGTGTCAACAGTTCTGTGATAGGTGGTTAAATAATAATGGAGTGGAGTAAAAAAGAAGATCGTGTTGCCGTAATTGCTTTACACAGGTGTGAGCATTCAGCAACAACAATTTTTAAATTATTGAGAAATTTGAAAATCACACAGAAATTTATTTATTGCACCATCAAGCAATACACTGGAGTCTCCTTTGCTGCTGACAAACCACGCTCTGATCGGCCTTGCATTATTCGAACACCAGAGCTCATAAAAGCTGTTGAAGTTCATATTTGCTGAAATCCTAGACAAAAACAAAAATTGATGGCTTTGCAGATGAATTTGTCAAGGCAATCCTCAAAGCGAGTTATTAATGAGGACCTCAATCTTCATGCTTATTGTAGAAAAAAGAGGTTTGGTTGGACGTTTCTTATCTGGGGGTCACACAAGTTCATTTTTGTAAAAATGGTGTGAAAATTGGGGCTAAAGTGTATCAAGAAGATTTATTTAGAGGGTATTGTCAAGTCTCTAAGTACCACTAATGTTTAAGAATGAACACTGGGTTTTTTAACTCAGCACCAGCTCGCAAAGCTAAATCTTCGCAAGAATGGTTTTGTTGCCAAAATATCAACTTGATTAGACATGAAGATTGGCCTTCATCAAGTGCAGACCTCACTCCCTTAGACTATAAGATCTGGTCACATTTAGAGGAAAAAGTTTGCTCTACAAGCCTACAGGAATTTGGCCAATATTGATATGAATATGGTACATGCTGCCATAGATTACTTGCCTCAAAAATTAAAAGCCTGTGTACAAGCACGTGGAGGCCATTTCGAATAAAATGTAAATTGATGTGTTCATAGTTCTATTACAGTTCATATTTTAATAAAATTTTGTTTCTTGATTTCATTTGTTTTATGCAGTGTTGCTTTTATCTTGGGACAGAACTTATGACCTGACTACGTAGTTTTCATATTGAGAAGGGAAATGTTTAAAAAACCATGTCTGCACTCTCCGTTCCTATATTTGATTTGAGGATAATTGCAAAAATCTGCAAAAGCAGATAATTACATTTTTGCATGACCGCCTGTAAAGTTGGTACTTTACAACTAGTTGTCAATGTCGAAAGTTGACAATTATAAACATTTGCAATTAATTTCACATATCGATGTTATAATGGCTGTATTGATGTCGTAATGAAATCATTATGCATTCCTATGATTTTGGCCAACTTCATTTTTTAATCTACCGTCAGTGGTTTTTCTTTATTATTTTCTTTAAAATGCGGTGTGCAAAAAATATTGTATACAACTCGAGTGTAAAGTGTGTTTTTTGAATTCGTAGGCTTCACTTTACACTCTTGTTATATAAATAACTATTTCTCAGAATGAGGGATAAATGAACAAGTACATAACTTTGTAATACTTTAAAAAAATAGGATTAACTGAACCAACTACCATAGTAATGATAAACAAACCTCTAGGAATAGGAAAAATTATAAAACGTAATTATAAGATTTATGTACAGTTAAGAAAATAGGCATGATTTAAAGTTTTTTAATGGCTCAGGTAAGTATTCTGATCACCCACTGACGAGAAATGAGGAATTTTGAAAACCATTGTTGGCAGAGTTAAAAGTATACCTGGAAATAATTACAAAGTATTCAAAATGGTATATAAGTTTTAGAGAAAAGTCTTTTGCTACGATGTAGAATAGTACTTGGAATGGATGATGAGTTTTATTTTGTGGATGATTCTGTCTGAGGTAAAGCTGTATCATTAGTCAGACAAAAACACTTGTAAGTCAGAAATTAAAGTCAAACCAAAGGAGAAATATTTAGCATACAAGCTTTAGATCCATTAACATGCACTGGTATCACGGGTAATATAGTTCAATTTTTAAATTTAGACCCGTTTCGGATTATCCTGACTGCACAAGTCTACCAGAACTTAAAATCTTCTATTTCCCTTTAGCCCATGCTTTCTGTATTATGCCATCCATATGCGTATACTCATTAGTTGTGTTGCTATAGGCATCCTTTTCCTATTCATTTATGTTTAGAAAGATAAACGATGTAGGTAAAAGTATTATAAAAACGGCTACCTGCTTGCCAAGTGTTAACCCACCACAGCTCAAATAAAAATAATTTAATTTCTTTAAAATCTACTTTTCTAACTTATGGTTTTGTGTCATACACATTAAAAAAGGAATGATAAACGATCGGAAAAGACTATAACTCTTGTAATAATGCTACATTACTAATAAAACATATTTCAAAGAATTCACTTTCGGATTTCTAATTTGAGCTTTCTGGACGACCGTGATGCAGTGTGCAGAGCCCCTTACTTCTACTACGGACAACGGTCATTTCTTAACTAGAACTGTACACCACAGCACTTAATCCTAAACGGGACTAAATTCAAAAATTGAACTATACCTTTTATGTGGAACAATACATTGAATTGAAGCCATATTGGTTCCCTTTATAAAGAAGAATTATAAAACTTAGATCAACTTAGATATAATATCCTGACCAGACTAAGCCACGTTCCTTTGTACCATACCTGTAAAGGAAGTTTTGAATGCAAACGGTACTTGTGTAATACATATTGAGAAAAAGCCTTCCAATATGAGCTAGCAAAACTAAAACAAAGTCAAAATTTATGGAATTAACTTTCAAAAGTTATGTAGTGTCAAATTCCTAGTGGTCTAGAAGTAACATTTATTACACAGCTACTAATGTCTGTAGAGTTGATTTGGGATTTTCAGGTACAAGTTTAGCAGATGCTATATGGACATCATTTTTAGAGCACCTCTCCATTCATTGCAAGGTAGGCTATTGCATGTGTTTGTACTTGTCAACTTCCATATACTTACAGTTGGTATAAGGTAACTCCTTTGTGGCAAATTATTCTATTTAGTGTTTGTTATAGTCATGTCAAATACGGGTAAATTTATTTCTGGTTCTATATAAATTATTAAAAAAAAATTCATATCTACTATAGTAGATGCTGCTGCCAGAAGATTGAGAATCTGAAGAAATTATGAATCATTTAACATTGCCTAACTATTTCACAAACTACTCAGATTTAACATACGCTCAAATTTTCAACTGCTGTAATTGTAATATTCGTGTAATTTCTAAATAAAATAATTTGCATCACTCTTATTAACTGAAAAATGGTAAACATGTCACTTCCAACGCTTTCATCATCACATTATATGAATTATTCCTTTTGTTTAGTGCTTAATGAGATTGAGATATCATTCATGAAGATTTATAAACAGTAAGCATTTTAAAGCAACAACCATACTTTTCACTGCATCATCCTTTTAAGATTTCAGTTTTAATCGTTCCAGGATTCACATGGTAAGTGAATAAGCTTTTAACATATTTGACTGTAAATTATAATCACTTTTAGCAGGACAGTTCAAATAAAAATAAAAAACAAGACATAACTAACATTTAAATTAAAAACCAGAATACTATTTATTTGCACATTTTCCAACTGCATTAAATGTAAATAAAAACATAAAAATAACAAATTCACATTAATCATTTACCTAAAAAATAATTTAAATTTACAAATAAAAGTGCACAAGAAATAATTCCTAAATTTTCAAGTGTTTCTTTTACTATTATATGAATAAAACATACATTACAGTGCATAAAGATATATTTAAGTCTTCATGTACAAGCAATATTACATATTATTCCGTATAATTATAACCCTACAGATTCATGGGAGTTAGCGATACCCACTGAGTGTTTGTGCTATGCGCAACTCAAATGTGCTGCGTACAAACACTGCACTTATACAAGTATGAAAGAAAATAAAGTATAAATAGAGAACAAATATTTAAATCACATATTCAACATTTGCCCCTATCGCCAATCCCTCAATACCACTGCGCAACTACTACAATATATATTGTGTTTAGTATTATATGTCTAACTTCAATTGGATCAGCTTGACCTGTTTGCCACTAATGAAGCTGATATCGATCATGTTCAAATTCTGCTACAAAAATTAAATGAGTAACATAGTTACAGTGATAAACTATAAGCAGTTATCAAAACAAATGAGACATGCAAATATGTACTACAAGTAGGACAACCCCAACTGGTAATATACATCAAATCCGTAAAACGGTTCAGTTATTACTCAGCCGCAACTGGTAGATGGGCCTCTAACCTGCCGCATACATATGATTGGGTACAAAATACGAACAAAACTACGATTGAATGCTACTGCAAAACTTGTATCCCAAACATCACAAAGATAGAAAGCTAATTTTCAGGATAAATGGACTTTAAAAACGCTTATAGTATGAAATTTGTATGGATGTAAATAATTTACTGGTTCCACTTGTTGGTCAAACCTCCCCAACCCTAAAAAATAAAAATTGTTAATAATTTGTACAAGTAAAAATAAGTAATACTCATACATGTGGTTTATCTTGTAAATCAGTCATATTAGGGCGCGACGTTTCCCACTGTGGCAGTTCCATTTTTAATGGATCATTTGGAACGAAATCTAAAGGACGCATGGTGGTCATCTGTTGCTGTTGTAAAAGGTATGTTTGGAATGGTGCTCCACTTGCATAATTATGCGGATTGTCTAGTGGAACTCCATGCTGGAAAGTACAATAAATGTTAGATCTATTTAGTTGACTGTATTTCTAAATAGAAAGAGTATTTTAACTTTTATGTTTTTAGCAATGTTCGAGCTAAACCAATTTCTATTATTCATTTATTTATTTATTCAGTTTTGTATCGGCTATAGTAAACATATCGTTACCACAGTACTAAACATATTTAGTGTTAAGACACAGCATTTAATATCATTATAAGTAAGGAGATAAAGAGTTGAATAATTAAATTCTAGTTCACCTGAATCTTGACACAATTATAACATACAAGGATACAAAATCACTATACATACATCACTGATGAGATAAGACAAAAACAAAATAATTGAAATTGCAGTCTGAAGCTACAATTTCATGTACTTGCAAATGATAACATTTATTAAAATTTTACTATGGCATTTATATTTATAATATGTTTTTTCTTATTCAACTTCTCATTCAAGTTACTATACCTTAATTTGATTATGTTTTGTTAAAAAAATATTTATGAAAAAAATCACCTCTTTATAATGAGTGTACTTAGAAAACTAAACTGTATAAACAGTTAGAGCTAACTAAATAAACATGTTGCTTTTGCCAACAGCGTGGGAGGGTAAGCTTTCCATGAAAAAGACCAGTCTAAAAATCTTACTAGGACAATAAAAAAAAGGTTGTTTAACAGGGCTAGAGTTCTCAGCCAACTCTACTACAGGCCTTGAATGAGGTGTGAAGGTTTGGAGCACGTATTCTCTTGCAAGGTATCTGGTTAATGAGCATTTGTCAACGACCTTGCAACTGCAGCCTCTTAACAGCAATTATATTTTACAACTTATAGGTTAAAGAAAGTTCTTGACTGCAACAAAGAATGTCTTGTGCCTTTTGCAATACATTTTGATATGCTTATGCATTTTTTGCACTAACTAACATAAAACCTGCAACTCAAAATATGTCATAAAAGGTTGTTGAGGTTATTGTGTTAATATAACCTCACTTCAAACATGATCGTTCAGAATTGTGAAAGGTTTAGTACTCAAATAAATAATTCAGTTCTTTGAACATCCTTAGGTTATAAATACACCCCATGTAAAAACTTTAAGAACACATTAAATTTAAAAGTTTTCAATTTAAAGAAAAAAGATATGTTTATTAAAACATACTTATCTTTCACAAATGAAATGATTCTTATCTAAAATAAACATGTCTACAAAAATGTGTGCTATTTGAGAATTTTGTTTTATGTTTCTTCTTAGTGCCACTTTACACGATAACAAATTTCTTATAAAATTTGTGAACAAATTTGATACAAGATTTTTTGACTCGTAACATACTCAGTTTTTATAAAATTTGGTATCTAATTTGTTACATAACAAATTTTTTAAAACAGGTTCTAAATACTGATGAATTTGTTACCAAATCGGCGCAAAGCAACCACTAAGTTTGAGGTTAAGTTCAAGAGTATTTGATCGAAAACGTGGTTATCCGTAGTTGTTTCTCAGGTGCAAGTATTTTATAATTATTTGTAATAATAATAAAAAATGAGTTGGTCAAAAGAACAAGTGATGTTGTTAATTGACGAATATCAAATATTTATTTGTCAACCAACAGCAAGGTCAAATATTATGCACAGTTGCTATTTGCACATATTTTCTTATAAATTTGTTTTCAAATTTGTTATAACATGTCATACATGATGTTTTATAAATAAGGATTTTTATCATAAAAAATTAAGTATCAAATTTGTTCACAAAATTTAAAAAATTTGTTATCCTGTAAAGCGGCACTTAGAAATATGTGTAATAACTTTAAGAACACCTGATATTAAGTCAAAAAACATGTGTGGAACATCACGTGTATTTGTATGCATTATAATATTATAAATAACAGTGATCTACAGTTTTAAATTTAGTTTCATGGTGCATTTCAACGCAAAATTTCAATCATGCCTAAACAAAAATGTCAGATTATGAAAGAGGGAAAATCAAAGCTTACGCAGAAGAAGGAAAGACAATTCGAGAAATAGCTGATAAAATAGGAAGATCTTCAACAGTTATGCATAATATCTTAAAATTGAAAGAAAATTATAGAAAACAAAATCCTGGAGGGAAACTAAAAAGTTAAGCAGGTGAGAAGAAAGAAATGTTGTGCATTTAGCATCAATAGGACATCCAACAAGAAATTAATATCAAAGTGTGTAAGAAAACCATATGTAACTATATTTACAACTCAGGTTATGGCAATAAGTAAAAAGCCAATTGTAAAAGCAGAGAATATAACAGGACAAATGCGTTATGCTGAAAGAGTGATGTCTTGGAACAGTGAGTGGTTTGAAGTCAATTGCATTTCCAAGTACAAAAATTAATAGCGAGAAATATTTGGAAATACTAAATGATCATCTTTTGCCAAATGCAACATGTTTAGCCAGAGATAACTGGAAATTTCGGCAAGACAACACGCAGCTGTTTATACAAGTCGTCGTGTGAAACAATGGTTCAGGGATAGAAATATGGAGTTCTAGAATGGCCATCAAGAAGTCCAGATCAAAACCCAATGGAAAACTTAGAGGGGAGATCTAGCAAGGCATGTTTATGCAAATCATCGCCAATTCACTACGGTGCAAGAACTCAAATGTGAAATTAACCAGTGGTATAACATTGATCCTGTGACATGCCAAACTTTAGTAAACTCAATGAAAACAAGAGGTTTGCATCAATTAGAAATAATGGTGGCTATACTGAGTATTAGGATTTATTTTATTGAATTTAAAGTAGTTAAAATAGTTTTACTAAGTATTCTTAAAAATTTTACCCATTCAAGAAAAATGTATTTTATGTTTTTATAAACAGGTTTGTTTTTTTCTTTGTTAACCATATATGTAAAATGTCTACTTAGTTTTTGATGCAGAATAAATAAAAATTAGATTTCGATTTCAAATATTTCACTGTTTTTTCTTAATTTCTTTTCTGTTCTTAAAGTTTTTACATGAGGTGTACATGAAACCACTGCTGCAAAAGCATGTCATACCTCATACATAACAACAATGTTGCTCTTTATATCTTAAAGTCTCTAGATGTATACACACAGGTTCTGCCACAAGTTTTGGCAAGTGGAAATCATGCATAGTGAATTTTAAATCTGTTTAAAAGCAGTCATTGGCTACTACTATGTCAATTTATACAATGATTATTACACTTTAGTCTGTACAATCTATTTCTCTATGCTTAGATAAAAAAAAGTCTATCTAATAAGACAACAAATTTCTCTCAATACTGCTGTGCAACACATAAATGTCATATCAACAGACACTGAACTTGGTTAATGATGTGATTTAAAGGAAGCAACCTATTTGTTTTCTTATTATTTATTTTTGTGTCTCACCTAGATCCTAAAACTTAAATCATATTGCTGTAGGTAAGTACATATTTTTACATAACAATACAGTAGTATCTGAGTAACACTAAGGTATATAAAAGGTACAGGGAAAGAATAGGTCTAGTTACCCAAAGATCGTGGGTTTGAAAATCTAATAATAATACATTGCCATGTTAAAAAATTATATCACTTATTCCTGTTTGAGTTAAGTACAAGACACTATAAATGGATAGTGCTGTATGCATATACAGAGTGTTAATAAACAACATTGACAAACTGATGGGGCAAATTCTTGCTGAGTAGACAAGTATTTTTTCAAATAAAATCTATGGTTGATTTGTCTTAATTGAGTTATTGGCCTTCAAAGTTGTATGCAGATATGTTAACTTCTGGCTGTATCACATCATTATTCGTCAAAATATCAAAAATTTTTACTAAAGAAAGTTGTAGGAAAATATCTTCTGCATATTTTAAAACTATTGTTGATTATACAGGATGTACTCTGTTGCTGTAGTCTTTTTCATTTGACATTAGGTATCTCATCTATACAGTACACCCTGTATAATTGAAAGTAAGTTTAGAACATCTGAAAGGCAATTCCCTACAACTTCTGTTAAGAAGAATTTTTGATATTTTGACGACTAAGGCGAATTTACTATAGGTTCCAGTTGAACAAATACTTGTCTACTCACCAGGAATGTATCCTACCAGTTTGTCGGTTACTTATTTACTACATCCTGTATATAGTGTAGTCCAAGAAGTTTACAACAAATGGTTTTATAATTTGAAACAGATAATATATGGTAGTATCCATGCGTAAATTGATTACAACTGATGCAACTGTTGCAGATACATATGAAAAAAATTATTTTTACCAAATATATACAGCATCGCATTATTGAGTTATTCAAAAAAATAGTAATTTTTAAATGGAACGCCCTGTATATTTTTGTAGTAATCAAAAGAAAATTAAATTTTGACAACCAATTGTCCTTTGTTCCATTGGTCTAAAATTAAAAATAAACAAGAGATTACGGTTTTGAAGAAATTCATAAGCTATGAAGTAAGAAACAGTCGCTAGTGAAAATTTGTCATAATTTCAATCTGTTACCAATAAACTATTTGTTGATGTACCTAATTTGTGTATTTCTGTGGCTTTTTGTCGTTAATTAATTAATTTAAACATGGTTTTTACACATTCAGAAAAGTGTGATATGCTCGAATGTTACATTTCATGCACGATATGTAGAATTATTAACTGCCATAATGGAAAAGTTTTTGGATAATTTGAATTTAATTGAAAGATAAACTGTATTTTTCCAACAGGACGGTGCCCCAACAGGATATCCTTAATTTGTTACAAGGATTATTTGAGGACAGGTGGTTAGTGACAAATGGTCCTATCAGATGGCCCCTTCGCTCGCCAGACTTGGCCCCACTTGATCTTTTTTCTTTTGGGGTTATTTAAAAAATAATGTTTACAGAAGAACATATGAAACCCTTGATGAACTTCAAGAAAGTATTATTAATATTATAAGAAATATTGACGGCAGAACTATCATGAAGTCAATGAGGAGCATTTATGAATGTGCACAAAAATGTCTAGAACGAGGAGGAGATGTTTTTGAACATTTGTTAAAACTAAACAATTAATTTATTCTATTAATTTGTTTAAATATAAAAAATCGTTGTATTATTATTTCTTATTGATAGCCTTATGAATTTCTTCAAAACCGAAATATCTTGTTCATTTTTAATTTTAGACCAATGGGACAAAGGACAATTTGTTTTCAAAATTTAATTTTCTTTTGACTAGTACAAAAATATACAGGGTGTTTCATTTAAAAATTTACTATTTTTTGAATAACTCAATAATGCGATGCTTAATTGTTTTACCGATTCCACCATTGTAATGAGCAGACTGTATATTTTGAGATGATCTTAATTTTTTGTTTAAAACTCTTTTTGATATTTCTAACTGTTAATGAAATATGGCTGAAAAACTGAAAATCAGCCGTCATTTCTGAAAAGCATTATAATCACGTTTTATTTATTAACTTGGATATTGTGTATTATTAAAGCAAATATATTGTTTACCTGAAAAGTATCCAAAGGATGCGATATATAATCTGCATCTATCTGATTTCTCAGCATAGGATATCGTTCCATGTTTGCTGTGCCAGCCCATTGACGACCAACCATCATTTTAGAGTCATTCGACATCATCCAATTACTGCTATCCATGTTTGGATTTTGCGACTTTCGTGCTCGTTCCGTGCCAATGGGTTGAGGTTGTTTACGATCCTCAATGTAGTGACCATCGCTTGAATGTAAATTGTGAGATGGGGGAAGATTTGGAGACATTGCTGGAGAACTATTTACTGTGCCAAGTTCGGCGCCGTTTTCTAATATTTCTCCACCTGCAGCTCTAGCTATGCTATGCAGCGTCATGCCTGCCATTCCACTAATTAATTCACTTTGTTGTTGATTGAAAGGCTGTTGCATTTGTAATAATGGCCAGCGACTTTGTGGATTTCCTACCGCAGTTCTATGATAACTATTCATTCCAGATTTATTCATTGCATGAAGGGTATTGTTGCTCTGATTTCCCATTGCATAACCATTATACATTTGTGGTGGCTGCTTATTAGGCATAGCATGAACTGCAAAATCTGGAGCTTTAGGATTTAAACGAGACATACTAACTGAGGCGGTACTAATTTGTACAGCTTGTTGCTGCTGTGGTTGGGAATAGTTTAGATGTTGAATGGAACCAGATTGGTGATATGAAGGCAACAGATGTTGTTGCGAATCATTAGCAGTCATATTTAACATATTAGTGGCAGTAGGTTCCTGATAGCAAGAAGATCCTGATTTATACAGATTTGTATCAGAATGAGTCAAATGTTGTATGGAACGTGATGGTAATTCAGTGCCAGTATAATAATGACTGCTAGGCATGTCATGTTGATTTGATTGAGTAGCAGGTCTATTATGCATAATGTTGGTACCAATTGGAGGTAAAGGTTGATTTTTGGGTTGCTCTGGAAAACTTTGGTAGCTTGAACCTGAAGTTAACGGTAAGCTAGGAGGTGTAGTACTATTACTGCTAGTTTTTGAAGATACAGGTGAGCACATTGCATTTCCTCTATATCCAGGAGCTTTTGAAGCATCCACTTGCGGAGGTGGATCATTATCTACAAATTTTGCCGTAGGTGCTTGCGATGTAGCACCACCTGTTACCGCAGCAAAATTAATTGGTTTATGAGATTCACTTTCTTGCCTCCACGTCGGTTGCTGTGCCATGGAATTAAAGAGAGAATATTCTTGAGTAGTGGCTAAACTGCTAGATATTTGCGTTGTTGGTAAAGCTTCAACGTGTGACGCAACTGGCATTAAGGTAGGTTGCAACTGAGGTACAGGACTGTGCGTTTGTCTCATTCCTGTAGAATTATGTTCTAATCCAGTAGGCATTGTTGATGATTGAGTTGAACTGCTATTAAATGGAGGAAATTTACTAGGAGCCTGATAATGTTGCATTGTTGGTGGAGCTGATGCCGTTGGTGTTGGACGGTGATGTTTCGGAGATGATTGGTTATTTACTGGTTGCATGGCTGCTTGAGGAGAAGATGGGCCTGTATTTGTAGGGGGAACATTTAACGACTGCGATGCTCTATTCTTGAGGCCTTGGAAAGTTTGTGACATGGTAACTGGTTGCTGATTTGTGGAAGTGGTTTCAGTTAATTTAGCAGCAAAGGTTTGTGTAGCTGTTGTTGTTACAACTTTTGTAGTGGCTCTTACGGATGTCATAATAGCTGTTGTATAAGATGCTGTATTTTTTGTATTTGATGGTAATTGTGCAGCAGCATTTCTCTCAGCTTGCGCTACAAGACGAGGAGCAGTAACACGTGGAGTTGTAGTAATCACCGATCCCCTAGATTTTATAATAGCAGTTGATCGAGAAGATGTTGTGGATGGTGTTGTAATTGTGGCAGTTTTCTGCTGGGCAATTGTGGTAGTTGTAGTCGATTGAGATGCACTTAGAGCTTTGACAGCTACTTTTTTTGTCTAAGTAAAAAGGAAACAGTTAGTAAAGAATTGTCTTTCAGTAATTATGATTTCACATACCCCTAATTGAGTTTTATCCCATAGCGTAGTAGTAGTAGTAACTGATTTATTTGTTTTAGGGAGCATTTGCAAGATGTCAACGTCAGGATCTTTTATTAGAGTAGCTATCAAAGAATGAGCTTGCTTTGTAGCATCAGCAGATCCCCTATAAACACAGCATTTAAAGTATGTAACGCAAATCAAATTAACTTTATGTGTACACTTACTTCAATGTAATAATTCTTTCTCCTTGTCCTTTACTTTGTTTTTCAACTTCAATGTGTGCACCTGTTGCACCTCTAATTGCATTGATATTGCTACCTCCTCTACCAATGACGCGTGAGATTGCATTCAGTGGTACAGACACTTTTTTAATTCCAGAATCACTAGTAGTTGCTGTTTGTACAGAGGATTTTCTTGTAACTTCTTTCCAACCTTCCTCTCGTTTACTAGATTGTTTAGGGCTAGTTTTTAAAGCCACAGATTGTACCTCATTTTCATGTTGGCTGGAAAAATAAAATAATGATTTTCTTACTATCATTTGTTAGTAAATTATAAGCTTACCTATGTGCTTTTTTGTTCCTTGCAGGAACATAAATTTCATTTCCTGTAGCTTCAAAATCATCTCGTTCAGCAGGATGTCTAGTGGCTTCAAAAATCAAACCTTTCTTGATGTTTTGATTTGTTCTAGAATTTTTACCAGACTCATGATTTTTGTCAGTTCGTCTTTCTGGAATTTCTTTCAATTCATTTGAAGAATGTGCTTTGCTAGGTGTAACTGTATTGCTACCACCACTTGTTCGAGGATCTCGAAAATCATGATCAGATTTTTTAGAACTTGAATTAGAAGATGGGGAGGATTTCTTCTTTTTTTTCTCTTTTCGTTTTTCTTTAGTTTTAACATCATTACTAGAACAACTGCCTTGACTATTGGCATCTATTCCACTATCACCTTCTTCTTTATCAACTGCTTCATTATTATGTATCGGTGATTCAGATCCAGTTGTTTCTTGCATATTCTCTGTAAAAATAAACATAAATTAACCCTTACATGCTAAACATATTATGAAACTTTCAACACTCTTCTATTTTTGCTTTATCATTCCTATATGTATGATAATGATTATATTTAGTTTTTTCAGCAGTTGCCTAACTTTGGGCTTGTAAGTTCAAGAAAAAGAATTCATATATGAATGCGTGTGTGTAATGGTAATAGATTTTAAATCTCCTTCAGATAATCTCTCATATTACATCTTAATTGAAAACTACAAGAGTATTAAGAAAGTTATTTAGTGCAAATGATTTTATTTGATCAGTAACGAATGATTGGTAATATAATTTTTAGTAATAATTATTTAAATTGAATGATATACACTTTGAATGATTTTACTTGAGTGGTAACTAACAATTAGTAACACGAATCGTCCAAATGATCTTTAAATATCTCAAGAGAACATAATCGAATGATCCTATATAATCATCATTCGACTAGGCCCATAGCTATATAAAAGTATGTTTAACATGACTAAATTCTTTATTTTAAAGACACCAACCTTCATCATCTAGTTTATCTGTATCCTCATCTCCAGTTTTCTTATCATCATCTTCATTGTATTTTTCATTCTTTTTATTCTCTTCAGTTAGCCTACGTTTTTCTTCCCTCTTCTCCAGTTTCTTTTTTTTCTTACGCTCTCTACGTCTTGCAGCTGCAGCCTTCTTTGATTCCTCTCTATTCTTCTCCATATCTAATTCTTCAAGAAGAATGGAGGCATTTTTATTAGCTTTAGCAGCTTGTGTATCCTTTGCAGCTCTAATGATTTGGATGCACTCTTGACATTTTTCGAGCAATTCTTTATCACTAATAGTAGAAATGTATCTTATCATTTCTTGATCACTTGGATACTGAGTAACATGGTTAACCATCCACTTTACTACCTTCACGTGGCCTTTACGAAAAGCAGCCATAAGGCAGGATACCTTTCTATTGTCTTGGGAATCAATGTCAGCATTTAAATTATATAGTAATTCTACCACACTAAGGTGTCCTCCATTTGCTGCTAACCATAATGGTGAATTTCCTTTTTTATTTTTTACTTCTACCGCAGCTCCTCGACAAAGCAATAGCTCTACAAATCGACAATGACCTTTATCAGCAGCAATTGTCAAAGCAGTATCTCGAGAAGATGGTACAGGAGTAGCATTTACATCAGCTCCTTTATCTAATAACACCCTACCAACTTCAACATAACCTCCACTTGCAGCTTCCATGAGAGGGGTTAGACCCGTCTAAAACAAGTTGAAAAGAATTATAAAAACTACTGTGCATTAAATATTGTATTGTATATTTCAAATATTTTTAAAAATTTAACAATAAATCTTACGGTAATTAAATATAATTCTAAAAAAATAAATACCTTTGCTCGATGCTCCACATTAGCCTTACGATCTAAAAGCAGGCTCACTACTTCATGGCGGCCTTGGAAACAAGCTAGGGTTAAAGCTGTATTACGATTTGTTTCAATCTGAGCATTTATATCACTTCCCATATCTAATAATAATTTAACGGCAGCTGTGTGGCCATTCATTGCAGCTAACATAAGTGGCGAAATACCAAGTTTACTACCAGTTCGAGAATTAATTTCGGATCCATTATTGAGAAGTAATTTAATAATATTCACATAACCTCCTGAAGCGGCTAAACTAAGGGGCGTATAATCAGATACATTTCTATGTTCCTTGTTGGCTCCTCGATTTAAAAGTAACTCCACCACTTCATATCTACCACCAGAACAAGCTAAACTAAGTGGAGTATCCTTGGTCCTTTCAGATTGTGCTTCAATATCAGCTCCATGATTCAGTAATATATCGACAACTTTTTCATGTCCAGCAGTAGCAGCAAGAATAAGAGGGGTAAAACCTTTTTTTATCACGATGTTCAATATCAGCACCTCGTTTTATAAGTAATTCAACTAATTCTTCGTGTCCACCAGCACAAGCAAGTGTTAAAGCTGTGTCATGGTTACTTTCAGTTTCAGAATCTAAATCCATGCAATAATTAACAGGCGGTACAGTACCATTAACACACTGTTGATTATTGGCATTATACTGAGTTATAGCTATAAAGAATAGTAACAAGTTATTAAAACAAGTACTAAGATAAATAAGACAAATGAAAGTACCTGAGTTAGGATCAATTTGGTAATTCTGATTTTGGTTTTGTTGGAATCCAGCGCCCTGCTGTGTTTGATTTTGATTTCTTAGTAGTAACCGACCCTTTTTAACCTTTACACCTTCTTGCACGGTAATATTCTTAACTTGTTTTTTTGATTCCGAGGTAACAGGTGCAGTCTGTGGGGTTTGAGTTGCAGCTTGAACTTGATGGGTAGTCGATTGTTGTTGATGCGTAGCTAATAGATGTTGGTGTTGACTGCAAGGTACTTGACAGTGGTGAGTGGATTGTGCAGCAGTATTAGTTGTTATATGAGAACAAGCAGATTGCACTGGTACACAAGCTGGTTGAACAGATGACACATATTGCTGAGTTGAACTCCCAGCTAACGTAGCAACTGTATTTGGAACAGTTGCTGTAGTTAAAGTCTCACCTGAACTAGCTGTAATATGGGATTTTATTTTATAATGTCCTATAAAACTATTTTAAATAGCATACCTAGTTGTTGTTGTACAATATTCATCCCTGCTTGAAAACCAGCTTGATAAATTGCACCTGTCTGATCTTTATTGGACATAGTAGCAACTGCTTGTAAATAATGATCATAAGGATACAAGGTGTGTGGTACCTATGTGTAAGTAAAAGACAACAATATAAAAATGTTTCGAGATACGTCTGTACAATTTTAAATTTTATATACCTGCACTGGTAATTGAGTACCATTAGTTGGTACAAAATATTCCAGTCTAGAACCATCAGACTGTGCTGTTAATTCATGTTGAGCGGCTAAAGATGCTATCATAGACTCATCCAAGGCAGCTGCATATGGTTGGACCTGACAAATAACAAATGTTGTAAATTCACAAAAAACTACAAAATAATTGGTTATACCACACCTGTAACCCATGTTGAGCAACAACTTGATTAGCAACTTCACTTACATTGTAAGATTCGAGTGACTGCACAACATCCTCTACAAGATCTGACGTATAATCTTCTTTTTCTACTAAATCTTTACCCTTTTGTTCTATAAATGCTTTTGCTGTGGTTTCTAGAGCTTGATCATATAATTCTAAACGAGTTTTTTGTTGCTAAAATTAAACAAAACAAAATAAATATAAACACAAACATTAATGAGCCAAAAATATTACCGGTGACCCTACAAATGCAGCTCTAATAGTATTAATTTGGGGCGAATTATGGAACTGTTGTAGTATTGAAGCAGTAAGAAGATTATTTTGGGCCTCATCTTTAAGAACTAAAGACTCCTGTTCTATAGAATCCAAATCTAAACCTTGTACATTTAATGATTCAGACACATTAAGAGGTTTTTCTGAAGTATGTTGCAATTGTTGTTGCTGCTGCTGCTGTTGCTGTTGTTGTTGCTGCTGCTGCTGCTGTTGTTGTTGCTGCTGCTGCTGCTGTTGTTGCAATGGAACTTTAGTCATGAACACTTGTGGCTGTTGTTGGCCATATAAAGCAGGTTGATACTGTTGTTGTTTACGAAGATTTTTACCCTCCTTTTTTGAGACTGGTTTTGCTTTTGGTCGATCGCTTATAGCAGTATTCTATGTAGAAAGAATCAAAAGTGATTTTTGAAACACACCTATCATCTCAAGTAGTGATAAAGAAGAATTTACAAAACATTAGCTAAGCTATGAATCTTTGTGCCACATGATTCATTATTTTTCTTTACAATTGATCAAAATCAATAATTCAGTTTTGAAAATCAATAATAAGTAATATAATAAAAGCCCTACATATTAAATAGATTACAAGGTGTGCATAAAAACTGGTTGCCTAGCATGATATCAGGAACATAAACATACATTAATTTAAGTTCAAAAACAAAGCTCAACAGCTTAATGAGTTAGTGGTCGTTTTTGTGTGAACGATATTATACTGATAAGTAGGCCCATTTGAGTGAAAACCTTGCAAATCTATTCAACTAAAATGTATTGCTCATATTATATTTAGACAATTAATGCATAAGATCTAAATTGTAACCGTCAGTCAAATCAAAATGTCAATCAAGTAAATCAGTATTTATCTGCAAATAAACACTGGATAAATCACATGGTTAACTAACTAAATGAAATTTTTAATTGGCTCTTAGAACTGCTTGTACCGACCTTGTTTAAATTTAAGTAGAGCTTAACTCTACGAATACGATTGCCAAAAACATAGCATCGATTGTCATTACTTAAATTTGCAAAGTCAGTGCAAACAGGCATTTCAATTATAGAATGCATTAATCACGGTAAATATGTATTACTACATACATCATATTAAAACTAAAAATTAATGAAGTGGTATTCAATTTAGAAATAGGTTTATGACTCCAACCTATATGTATTTGTAGTACTGTTAGTTATACAGCGTATTTGTTAACAGGGCCAAGTGTGCACCTTTGTTAATACCCACCATAAAGCAACAAACCCTGAATAAAAATTGAACTGACAGCATCGCCATAATTGGTAATTGGTAAAAGACCTTTAAAACGTGATAACCAATCAGAATTTTTATTTTGCTGTGGTTGTTATTATTCAAATATGGTGAAAAAATGATAAAATTTAATTTTCAAATATGGTGACACAGTATAATGAAAATTATAGGAAACATTTCCTCAAACTGAATTTAGAAAAAAACAGTGCTGCATGGTATAAAGGAAGATGTCAGTTTTTTTTTGTACTCTTAACTCAAACACTCATCTTTGAGTGGTGTGCTAAGGGGGTTATGGCAGAGTGAGGGAAGACAGACTAAGTTTTTTTGTCAATACTAATTGACCTCTACACCTCATGGTAATGCCACCATCTGTATACCTTGTTATGTAATTAAAATGTCAGAAATTGTACCGGAAGTGTCCCTATTTACTTCAGACCTGGTCAGTGAATTTTAGGCACACCAGACTTTTTATACAGTGTGTCCACATTTCGATGCTCACTATTGGGATCTTGGAAATTGTAAGAGACCTGAAGTTGGTTAAATTAGAAAAGATTTGGCTAGTTTGAAGATCAGCTTACTTATGCTTGTTTTTTTCAAAAAAGTTCACGGCTCACTAGATATTTGCTAAAACCGAAATTATCTTATTTTTCTTTAAATAAAAAGCATTTCTCACTTAGTGTGCCATGGCTTTAAACATATAAAAATCATTGATTTTTATCAGATAAATTACATTTGTTATGTAACAATTGCTAAAACAAAACAAAAGACGCTTTTAAGATACTTTACTGAGCATTCACAGATAGCATCAAATAAGCAGCTAATGCCCCATAAAAGCGTATTTATTTTATTTTGGCAATTTTTGCATAACAAATGAATTTCTTTGATAAAACTCCACAACTTTGTGTGTTTGATGTCATGGCACACTATGATAAAAAATGATTTTCACTTCAGAACTCGGTAAAACAAAAGAATAGTTAAGTCAAACCATGTATCACTGAAAAGCATTTAAGGTGTGCTATTCAGTAATATGGAAATCAAGTAGGCGTTACATTAGAAAAAATTTGGATTTATGTTCCACCCCGAATAAAACAAAAGATGACTGTGAAAATAATTTTTTTGTGTTTTGGAGTAAATTCTCTAAAACACCCTCTTTGCTGTTCTTTTCTATCTGCTTGTTCCTAAGATATTTCACTTAAAAAAAAAAATAAGATAATTTTGTTTTTAGCAAATATCTAGTAAGCCATGAATTTTTTTGAAAAAACAAAAAGCATAAGTAAACTGATCTGTAAAATAGCCAAATCTTTTCTAATTTAACCAACTTCGTATCTCTTACAATTTCCAAGATCCCAATAGTAAGCGTCGAAATGTGGACACACTGTATACATCTACTGTGCCATTTCCATTACAAACACGATTTCTTCTTGGACTCGATGACATAGGGTAAACTACGGTCGCTGTTTGAGCTAGAGATATTCAATTTAGTACAATACATTATATTACAATATTTTATATTTTTGAGAAGAGAAAGGAATCTCTATTCCTTTGGAGAATTAATTGTTCAGTGGGTACGATAGAATATTCAAACAACCCTTGAATCCATTTCAAAATTCATATATGTTCCGTCTTTGGTGAAATGCACAGTATAACTTGTCAGTATTATGAATACATACAGATTGGGATTAGAATAGTTTGGGATTAATTACAGATTAATGAAAATAATAAACAAACCATAAATTCTTGTAAATACAGGGTAAAATTGAAATAGTTAGAAAAGATTCAACCATTCATTTGTTAGCAGTTGTACATCAAGAAAAAAATATTTTTTTAAAAAGACCCCCTTTTGAAAAGCCAAAAAATTATTTGAGAGTCTCTGGAATACAAAATGTATCTGTACAAAACCAAGTTTTAAGAAATAAAATGGCAATTAATCACGTTTGTGCTGTTATAATTGACAATTTGTGTTAACAATAAATAAAAGAAATGTTAAAATCCACTTTTACTTCTAGCTTTTCAAGATGGTTTCCACGTTCTGTGTAACTAATCATTTCCTTTTTGTTTTACCTGGTGTTAATCTGCTATTTATTAGCATTCTAATGTACCATAGTTTTAGTGCAGTTTAAGATAAAGTGTAATTGCATAATTTTTTATAAGACAACACATTTGAAGCAACGAATACTACACTATTCAAGAAGACTAAACAATGTTTGTGTTGATGCTTTTATGCCTTTTTCTGAAGGTCTTTCAATTATAAAATTTTCTTTTACTACCGCAGCAAAGGTAATTTGCCAATCATTGCTATAAACAACAACAACAATAACTAGGTACTCAGCCATCTTTAATGCAAATGTGTAAGATTGTTTTCAGACAAGGGCTCTGTTTAAATAAAAAAAGTTATTAATGGACATTTCTAGGTATCAGCAATTACACATTAAATTTTCTCTATTTCAATTTTACCCTGTGTACTTTGAAGAGAAACATAAAGAAGACCAAATAACAGAAAGAATAAAACATTAATATAGGTTACAACTAGAAGTTTGTAACAACTTTAAGATTGACACAAAAAAATATTGAGATTAGAAAAGTCTAAATGCTAGGTGGGTTACAAACAGTATAAGCCCAGCCATCTTTGGTACTCCAAGCAGACAGATTAAAGTCTGATAAAATGTGGATCCAACCAATTTTATTAAAAGAATTGCACTAGATATGCTGTATAAGTCGTAAATTCCAGCTTTAAATAAAAAATTGTCAACTATATCACATATTAGGAAACACTGCTCTTTTGTAGTGATGATGATATTAATTTATTCTGCCACATTTTAAAAACTTTTAGACTTTCAATTCTAAAAACTCAACTAATGTGATGCTCAATTTTTCCAATAATCCAATGCTAGTGTTCAAGAGTGATAATTGAAGAAAGCACCTTTAAAAGTGTTGCCTTTGTCTTTATGATAATTAATGTTCCCTTCACTGACAGCACTGCTAATTGCTGTTTGCTCGTGAACACAAGCAATGTGTTGTGTGATATCAGTTATGACATCTGAGATGAACTAGAAATGGTTTGAGCTGAGACAAGCAAAATCAAAAGTGTTGTCAAATAAAAAATTTCGACTTGGAACACTAAAGATGGCTGTAATGTAAGGCATGGTAAGTATAAGTTAGACACCAGTAATAAATTACATACCTATGTAACAAACAGACATAAATTAAAGAAAATCTTATATACACAAAAGCAATGTTTCAATTTTTGCTCAAAGCAATTCATTAACAAATATAGTAAAAACTTATCTACTAATTAAATTTCTAGTAGTATTAATAAAGTTTGAAATTGAGTATGGCAAAATTAAAGGCCCAAGATAGAATTAACAAATTCTTGAGTCTCTTTAAGTTTTTGTTAGGAAAAGTTTGAATTGATCACAACAAAAAGTAATTATATCAATGACGTGGACAGAAGTCAAATACTTGTAACTACTCATAAAGTCATAACTATTAATTTTTGAATGATATTCTGAAGAAACATTTGACATTATATTAAATCTTCATAAAATTTTCTGTATTTTTTTCGTGCAAAATATGTCTTTCCTCATATGTTCATTTACAATAAAATTTTGTAATAACCTTTGAATTTGAATTGAATCAAGTTCAAACTTGCTTACTATAATAAGCCCATTTTTACACAATGATTATATTGGGGCAAGTTCCATATAACTCATGCATTTCATATTAAATTGTTTACTGAATTTTATTTAATAAAATCTGCTTGCAATTCACAGTAGGCCAGAAATCTCGAAAACGTTCAAAAATCAAATATTCAAAATTAGTTAACAAGCTAGTGCTCATAATAATTGGAATGGCATTTCAAAATTTTATACTGGGTGTTTAATTTATTAGCTATACAATGTATTTATTTCAGAAAACTAAAAATAATTAATGCTTAACATGTAATATAGCCATCTCAACAAAGCGTGTATTAATATCTACATCAAGATCAAAAAATGATACCGAAGCAAATATACAGGGGTGTAAAAATAAGGTGAGTCAAGAGGTTATCTTGGTTATTTGCAAAGATATGAAAAACATGCATACTACAAGAAATAATTAGGATAAACTCATCTACCACATTTCATTATCTGCTTGTTTATGCAACTTCTAGTTTTGCCAGAAATAGCATTGACTACTTAATCTTAAATTGAATACCTTGTATATTCTGATTATTACTCCGTAACGACTGCTTGATTCCAGAAAAGTCAATTTTGTTGATCTCAACCTACCTAATTGAGGTAAATATATAGGGTGTAACAAATAAGGTGAATCAAGAAAATATCTTGGTTATTTGAAGAGATACGAAAAACATGCATATCACAAGAAATAATTAAGACAAACTCAACTATCAAATTCCATTATCCGCTCATTTACTCGACTTCTGGTTTCTCCGGAAATGGTACTGACATTTTGTTATAAAACAAACAATAATTCCTAAATCTTCTATATGTATTCAGAAAGTACATATTTCATTGTTAAATGACTTGATTTGTTTTAGCACTACATAACAAGCATGTGATTTTAAGCAACAAATGCGTCGAGATTTAGTTAAATTTTCATGTTTGTAAACTAGTAGGTGCTGGATGTTTAAAGATATTTAGGAAAAATTACTGTTACAAGAAAATAAAGGTATTTCTGTATTACCTTACATAAAAAAATCTTTGTTTTAAATAGTTTCACTATTTTGATTTTCTGTTTCGAGCGTTCTAGCCCACTGTGCAATGGTCAAATTTTACAAAAAATTCTTTATACATGAGAATTCCCATAAAATCTAAGAACACTTTATCAACAGTTTAATAGTGCAAATATGACTTCCACCCTTAAAATATGCTTATATGGGTAACTTAAAACACTTTACATCAAATCTAAATGTATTACTACAATTTGTTTTCTATTTTAATACGTAGAAATATACTGGTTCATTTTTCAGATAAAATCTAGTATTGCAAATAAACAAATGTCTTGGGTTACCCATACATCTTTTTAAAACAAAGAAGCATAATGAATGCATTGCTTTGTCTACATACCTGACTCACTTCTGCGTGGGAGCTTACAGTTTGGAATTTTATAGGCTGAGAAACAACACTAGAAGTGGCAGTGGATAATGGAACAGCTACAGAACTTGGTAATGGCGCAAAATAATAAGCAGATGGGGCTTGACTGGTTGTAAAATTTCCTGTGGCAGAATCACCACTGACAGCCAGTTTAAGAGGCATTCCTGGTGATTGAAGACAGGCGGCTCCTGTATAAAAAGCGTTGTGTACTTGCAGATTACTGCCAGGAAACACAGAACTTGACATGGCAGTACCTAAACCTAAAGAAGAAAAGATTCGGTATCAAAATGGACGCTACCAACAAGTAAGTTAGTATATTACATATGCAATAAAAATTATTTCAAGTTATTTACCTTGCTGTTGCTGCACAGCAATATCTAAGTTCAACATGTGTGGCAGTGGAGTACTTGCAGCATTTGTGGGGCACTGATCTTGAGGAATTGCAAACTGTGATAATAATAAATGATTTCGAGCTTGTTGTTTTCCATGTAAATCACGTTCCACCTGCTGTAATAATAATAATGTTTATATGAATTCACTTTTAAGAAATATTTCTCTACTTTTTTTAATGTGGAACAGTTAAAACAGACTGCTGCTTATAACAATGATTATCGTCAATTGATGTAGAGTCAATGATTTTCTTTGTTCTTATATTGAATGACTCACATCAGATAAAATAAAGTAAGACACAAAAGAACTTGTTTTAACTATATTATCAACTAAGCAGCTAGAGACTTATCAAACACAAATGCAAGTGACGTTAATACCCTTGGTATTTGCAACTTTGTCCCTTTGATTTTCAATTCTAATTAGTAAAAATATTTTGTTTATGTAAATGATGTTAGTATCATGAGTATCACTAATATGAGAAAGAAGACTTCAATAATTTTCAATAGAATACTTTCATTTTTAATTGTAGAATAAAAGAGACAATCAAATAAATAATTATAAGAATAATTCAAAGGTGCTTTGGTTCACTGTAAATAAATAGGTAAAATATAAAGTAACTGACTAAAATTGAAACCTGACAGAAGTAATTTTCAATAAGTTCTTCCCTATTTTTTAAATCTTTTATTTTCAAAAGTATCCCAAAATGTATGTAATTTATTTACTAGACTGTTTCTGCATTCTTTGCACCTTTTCGATGTCTCTTTTTCCTGTCATATTCTCATATTTCTTATATTTGCATACTTTTTAAAAATATTAGAAATATTAAATTTTGCAATATTGGCTACACTTTTGGTGGAAAAGCCATTAAGTAAAAAAAAAAAAAAAATAAATTACAGATGGCGCTTTAAAAACAGTCAGTTCAAGGTCTGTAAATAATAATATGCTGTGAAAGGTGGGTCTTCCTATATGCTTCACCCATTGAGTACGATCGCAAATGGCAGCTAAGACCAAAAAAATACACACCTTCAAAACATGTTCAAAATCACATTCACAATTTCATTACAGCAATCAATTTTTAGGAATTTCTAACATAAATGGTTATAAAATAATGAAACTAACTTTGCTTCTTTAATCATTTTTATATATTTATACAGTGTGTTCATTTTAAAATGAGCTAGGCTTGAATAAGTCCAAAACTATGAGAAATACAAAAAAACACTGAGACACATCAACTTTTATTTGGAAGGGGACACTATGCAATAAGTATAACCCCTACCCCTCACTTGGAAATCTTAAATGGCACCCCACCACTTGCAATCCATCATTGGAAAGGGAATAACAATAGCAATCTTTTGGTAAAAAGAAAATTCAAATCGGCCTGCTAGATGTCTCCTAAACTAAATGTCTCCTTTCTTTTTAATAAGCAAAATGCAATTCTTCATTAACTGAGCTAGGACGTTTTAAGTCAGAATTTAAGAATCAGCTCCCTCCAATGGGGTAGGCAGGTCATACCGCCGCGCGGACCGAATCACAAGCAATGCATGCGTTGTAAAAGCCACGTGTGCGAGACTGGTGGGAGGTAAAAACCTAATATATCCGGGCTTAATTCATTAATATACAGAAAGATTCAAAAATGGCAGGTTAACGCTTGGTTGCACAAAAATAATTTGATCATTGATCAAGTTGATCAGTTGATTAGCCGATATAATTGGGTAAGTAAGTAATTGGGTATTTCACTACTTCTGATTGGTTAATCAATTGATCAAGTGGTTGATCAATCGGTCAAGCATTTAACAAAGCTTTGTGCAATCCGGCATAAGACTACAGAAATACAAACCAAGAAATTAATTTTTCTTAATAATTGCAGTACACTTGCAGTAGCGTGAACATCCAAATTTTATCATTGATGCTTAATAATATAAAATGATATCAATACATAAAGTAAAGCTATTAGTTGGTTTGTCTTATGAATTATGAAAGTTTAAATACATCTTGGATGGTTAGCACTATTTTTCAAGACCAGTTTTACAGAATGTTTATTCTGCAAGTAAATGTACATCTACATGCAGGGTTTCTAGAAATTTTAATATGGAAAGAAATTATGAGGATTGGAATTTGTTTATGCCAACTACAGGTAACATCCACTATGGGTAAAGCTAATTGTTTATTATAATAATTGTCCTTATTAAGAAAATCTTTTTTTAAACAAACCACATTTTTCTGTCTTGACTTTAATACTTGGAAATTATTATTTAACAAATACTGTGAGAGCAACAAAAAACCAGGTCAAAGATACCCTTAGGATTTTAAAAGATTGTCTTAAGAGTAATCAGTAAATTATGAATTCAAACATTCAACTTTTAAATGTCACAATCATTTTGACTATTGAATATTCTCATTCACCATTTACATTCTTGATGCCATTACAAAAATAAGATTCTAAATGCAAATTTATTGTTAAATTCACAAAGTTTTATTAATTATTATAATTATAAATTATGTTAACTGTAATCACTTAAAAAATAACCTAAAAAGATTTAAATGTCATTTGTATTATTTTAATAGCTTTTGTTTTATTTTTTTTATTAATATGAAACAATCAAAGACAAGAAATTTAGAATCCATGGGTATCTTTGATTTGGGTTTTTGTTACTCTCATGGTACAGACATCCATGTCTGAGCCTTATTAATTATGAATTACCTTGTGCTATTTTAATTACATTCACTGAATGCATAACCTGTTTTTTTATTCTCCTAAATTTTGTCTATGTATAAATTATTTTTTTACAAATTCACATTTCTTTTTCTACATTATGAAAATTTCTTAAGCTTTATATTTATGCTTAAAATATGTAATATAAGTTGTTAGGGACCTAATAGCTTTATTTTGTTTGTTTCTTATATCAATAATTAGGAACTATTAGAGGAGATCTTATTAAACCTTTAAATTAATCAGAATTAGTTTAGATAGCCAATTTTGAGAGAGAAGGTAGTCGTAAGCTTGATTATCTAATTAAAAGTTTTTAGCTAACTGTTAACTTCTTTAAATACTTGATTTTTCAAGTATTAACATTTTTAATGCATTTATTAATGGAACCATTTGTTCCTACTTATATAATAGCAAATAATGATATTCTATGTTGTGTTAACTTCAGGTGAGCATTTATGATCTTATAACTAAGCTTTATGATAGCAGAAATTGTGCATTCCTGAAATGTCAAATTTTTCCCATTTATACAAGGCACCTTTATAAACATGTACCTACTCATAGCAAGAGTTAATAAACATTAAACAATTTTATTACATTTGTAGCATTAATCTTTCTGTTATATACTAGACATTTACTTGCTAATATGAACAATTTGTTCTCCTCATTTGTTTTATATCTAAAATAAGCATTAAAACAATTGAAGTGTGTTCATTTACTTGGATATTGCAGTTTATATTCAGCACTACATACAAAAAGATGTTTTGGACCAAGTAGGTTGATTTGAATTTTGTTTTCACTAAAAGATTGCAATTGTTATTTCATTTCCAACAACATATTGCGAGTGGGTAACTGCCATTTAAAATCTTTTTAGTTGAGGTAGCTGGAGCTTAGAAGGTGCATCTCTATTATATCATTCTAGTTCCTCTTTTATATTGCCAAAAGGGACATATACGCCACTGCAATTTCTTAAACTGATGCACTGTATAAAGTTCTCAATTGAATTGGGATTCTAAGCTAAGTTATGCTAATTTATAAACTACTGCATTCAATACAGCCTTAAAATTGAAGTACTTCTGAGAATAAAAATTGTATTAATTGCTAACTACTGCTAGCAATGCAGGCAAAATATCCTTGATGACACTTTATAACAGAGATTAGTAATCCTATTACAATGAAAACAAATATATAGGCAGTAGACACAAAGTTTACATTTTAGAGCAGGTTGTACCAACTAAATTCAAATTTTGATCGAGAACCAATAGCATAAAAATAATGTTGTTACAATAATCATTTCAATGCAGTTGAATCTTGATCAAAATTTGAACATAGTAAAACCTGCCCTAAGAAGGATATTTACTTAAATGTGTAACAACTTTTAGCTCTACAGAGCTATCACATTGGTTCGCTGAATCAGGAGATTTACTGCAAGTAAAGATGTTACGATTTCAGGTTCATACATATAAAATTTAAAAAAGGATATTTGGCAACCTGCTAAGCATTTAGAAGCCTGGAACAGTCATGGAATGTCAGGGCTGTTGGTCATTGTGGCCTCTACTACTATGCAGGGGTATCAATGGAAAGTGGAAATGGTCCGCCCTTTGCTTATACTTTGAAGTAGAATTCTGAAACTCAGAATATTTAAGCGACATCATATTTTAATTTCTTGACAAAGTGGAATGCTCAAGGTCACTTTCGGTTTCAACAGAAATTGTGTCAACTTTATTTTTTTAAATAGTACCTCATATGTACAAGTACATACAGGGTGTCAATTTGAAAAGTTGCCATAGGCTACATGTCTGTAACTAAAAAAGGTATCAGAAATCACTCAAAACCGTCTTGATAGCAGAAAGAGAATAAAAATTGCAAACTTTTAGTGAAAACAAAATTGAAACTTGGTCCAAAGTTATAGCACAAAACATCTCATTTTAGTGTTGAATATAAATCACATAATTCAAGTAAATAAACATATTTCAATTGTTTTAATGTGTATTTCAAAGGCAAAACAAATGAAGGGAGACATTTCTAAATAAATAATGTAAATTGAACTGTTACTAGTAAATCAAAACAATCAGCAGGTGCAATACGTAATGAATAATTTTTTAAGGACAGTGCCTAAGGCAGCAACTCACTTTACGTGATATTATTCAATAAGAAATGTTTACATTCATCTGTTCTAGATACAAAACATGCATTAAGAAATTGAAATATATTTATTTAATGAAAAACATGATTTATATCCAGTAGTAAAACAAGATGTTTTACCCAAAACTTTGGATCAAATAGGGCGATGTTTGTTTTTATTAAAAGGTTGCTATTATTATTCCCTTTTTAATGAGGTATTGCAAGTGGGAGGTGCCATTTAAGATTCTGCAGTCAAAGTGGCTGGGACTTAAGAGGTTAGGTGGTGGTTACTTATTACATCATTCTACTTCCCCCTCCATATTACCAAAACGGTTTTGAGTGATTTTTAATAGCTTTTTTAGTTTTTTTTTTTACAATAAATGAGTCTCTCTTAAATTAATACTTACTCGGACCGAATTCCCCAAATATAAAACAAATCTTCAGCTTTTTTAGTTTCAGATATACAGCCCACTGCAACTTTTCAAACTGATACCCTGTATAATTTTTAGTAATCCAATTCTACTTTAAATTCTGTTTTTGTTGACATGTAATTTGTGATGTTTTAAGATAATCTAAGAAATGCTTAATTTCCCTAAAATAGGAGGGTCACGATTTGACATACCTTTTTAAGAATTTTCATCAACTACCCTATAAACTGCAAAGAATGGTTGCTTTTTCTTCTTATTACCAATGCTACTTTTCGACAAGGGGTTGACATTGAGAAACTGCATTTCTTTTAGTTTTATGATCAATTTCTTGAGAAAAAATTGATGCTACTTATTGTTTGAAATAGCAAATCCTCATTTTTTTAATCACTAATGAAAGTTAGACATATTTTCTTTCTAATAAGCACATTGCTTTCACAATTTTTGAAAACAATAATCTTCAGTTGTCTTTTATGATCAGTACCATCGGTGATATATGAATTAAATTTTTTACTGATCAGTAAAGATATTCATAATTTAAAAACAAGCTATATTGTCACAAATTGGTATTCATTTTCTCAAATTTTATGAAACAAATATCCATTTCATAAAAAAAATTACTAGATTCGGTATCGAGATTTAAATAAGATTCAATAACTTTCTCCAGACCATTTTACCATATTAATTTTGTTCAAGTGTCATCAAGGCTTTTTATAGTAATAGATTTTATAATAAAACATAAAGGCTATAGTGAAAACATCATAAACGACAAGATGAACTAGGAAATCTACATACATGCAATTCCTCAAGTATCTGTTGTTTTTGAGAATTTCCTTCATCTGTTAAAGGAGGAGTCGTACTAGATTGTTGCTTCTTTCGATTTTTAATAAAATCAATAATACTACCACCAGCAGTGGGATCTTCATTAAGGAACTCAGAATCTTCTAATTCACTTAAAGGTAGGGGTTGTGGTCGCAGCGTCATCGAAGAAACTTCACTAGAACTTAATGAACGTAATGCCCCTTGCGAGATTTCACTAGAATTTAAATTGCCATCGAGCGGTGCAGAATTAGTAGATCGATTCTTAGGTATAGCGGATTTACGATTAGTCGTTTTTCCTTGCTGCGAGTCGGTTGGACGAGTCGGTGATGGAACTGCCAGTTGTTTATTAAGAGGTTCTGTACATTGATTTTGGCTACTGTCTTCTTGCGGCATAATTCGTACTGCTTCGGGTACCTCTTGAAGGACCGCCGAAGAAAATTCTGTAATGAATAATATAAATACCGAAATTTTGATCAAATAAAAAAAGATTTACCTGGAGAGGCAAGGGTGGATGGTGGTTGAAAGAAATTGACAGGTTGAGGCATATTTGGTGGTAGGGTACCTGCTGGTAATGGTGAATCACGACTGCTAACTTGTCCTGGTAGCATTGTTGCAGCAGCACCCATCATGGAATGAGGATAATCTAATAACATTTGCACTACTTGTGTATGACCCCCCTTTGCCGCTTCTATCAACATAGTGGAATTATCCTGAATAAAGGAAAGGAATGTTTATTAATAGACATGTTTAAAATTTTATGTCTGTTAAGTTTCTTTTAAATGTTTGTATGCTTATTCTAGAACTAGAATTTAAAAATACGTACTTTTAATTTATGATTGGGATCAGCTCTATGTGCAAGCAAAAGTTCCACAACTGCAATATGTCCACCAGCACAAGCTAATGATAATGGTGTGTGATCATTATTTGTTGTTTGTCTGTTTACATCTGCACCTTTGGAAATAAGGAACTGTACGGTACATAAATGCCCAGCTCGACATGCCTTCATTAAAGGCGTTCGTCCACCTTCTGATTCATGCTCCTGTGTTATACAAAACTGTTACAGCTTCACTAAAAACCTCACAACAATCAACATACCAAATCAGCTCCAAATTGTAAGAGAAGATCCGCAACATCAGTATGACCATTTTCACAGGCATATGTAAGAGCTGTATCTCCCGTTTGAGTTTGTGCACGAACATTGGCATGATTTTCTAAAAGATATTTAACCAATTCTAAATGACCTTCTTGTGCTGCTTCCATGAGAGGGGTGGAGGCCCCTAACTCTATATCAGCACCAGCTTTTATAAGAAAATCTGCTACTTCACTAAAACCTCCACAACATGCCAACGTAAGTGCCGTTTCCTGTGTTTCATCGGTTTGTGCATTTATATTTGCGCCTAAAATTAAAGAAAGCAGTTAAGATACACACACATAAAAGTCAACCAATTAAAAAATTATAGGAAGTAAAGGTAATGAATAATTACTTTTTTCTAGCATTCTGATAAAAGTAAATTAAACGATTGTTGATATAATAACTTTTGTGAATTAAAATTATTTTTGAATGAAACATGTCAATATGACAGAACATGTTAAGATTGTAATTAAAATAAATAAATTCAATAATATTAATAACTGTCAAAATAAGATTTTTTAATTAGTAAATTTTAACTTTGTTTTGTTGTGAGTAACTTGAAAATAACAATAAAATAGCATGGTGACAAACATAACAAATGATAAATATTAAATAACTAGAAAATTATTGAAATGTACTGCAATGTTGAATAATTCATTATTATTAATTAAATAAGAAATAAGAAGTATAGAATCCTGGAAAAACCTTTTCTAAACATAATTGTGTAAAAATATTTGCAATATCTGTTGTCATTTCTATAAAATCATTGATGATGCAATCTATTATTTGATGTTTAGCACGCCAATATATTGCCATCCTAAGCCAAAAAGGTATTGGCTTATGATAGCAACATAGAAGACTTGTAAAATAATATTTAGTGTGGCCAACATGTTTACATCAAAAGGAAATCATTTGGTATCAGCAGATGGAAGGAAGGAACTGAACCATTCCAGTGACATGTTAATTCAGACTGCTTACAGAATTTAAAAATCATTAAATTATGAAAGTCAATCTCACTTGCAATATCATTTGGTATTATGTGTACCAAATGTAATTTAATCATTTCTACTTCCAACAGCTATACTGACTGTTACGTATGTTACTGTGGAATAGTCCTATTGTGAAGCTGCTGATGATCATTATTATATAAGTTTTCAGAATTAAAGCAACACAAGCTTAAAAAAACCACTAAATTTAATAAAAGTTTGTAGTAATACCTTGGCTAAGAAGTAGTGCAACCATTTCTTCATGTCCTTCTCTGGCTGCTTCCATAAGTGGTGTATACCCTTCATCATTAACTTCTTCAATGTTAGCTCCCCTTTCAATTAATAACATAGCTAAATCTACATGACCACCACATGCCGCTAACGTTAGTGGTGATTCAAAACTATCAGTTGGCATGTTTACTTGTGCACCTGAATCTAAGAGCAGTCTTGCCACTTCCACATGGCCATCCATGGAAGCTTCCATTAAAGCAGTGTGCATTTCATCAGTCTTATGTTCCTGATCAGCACCGGCTTCTAGAAGAAATCGAACCATATCTAAATGACCTTTATAACAAGCTAAAGTAAGAGCTGATTCTTTAAATTCGTTGGAATGGGTATTGATGCCAGCACCGTGCATCAAGAGAATTTTTGCTAGTTCTACATGGCCAGCGCTGGCAGCTTCCATTAATGGCGTGTGTCCATTTTCATTGTGATCTTCTACATTAGCACCGTTCTCCAGCAAAAATTTCACTACCTCTGCATGGCCACCCGCAGAGCCATACATAAGAGGAGTATTACCTGAAAAGTTATATTTAAAACATTATAATATGTGTAAAACTTTACTTTTGTTTTAAAATTAATAAAAAATAAAAGTTAATAAACTTAGCAAAAACATAAACTTGAATATCGTTATGTTGACATACCTGATGATGACTGAGCATTAACATCTGCCCCATGTGCTACAAGTAAACGAACTATATCTAGATGACCAGAAGAAGCAGCTTCCATCAAAGGGGTACATTCTCCCTTGATACCTCTATCTTCAACGTTAGCATGCATTGCTAGTAAAACCTATAAAAAAATCATACTTTAGTAGTGCAATATGTTTTATTTCGACAACATTTATCAACATTTACATAAATATATAAGTATCATGTATTAAGAATAGTTTTAAACAATATTGTTTCATTGTAATTATGCAATATAATTTAGACAGATCTTAACCCTCTAGAAAAAATAAATACCTAAATATAAAAAAATACCCCACAGCTAGCCGACAAAATATTCATTTTTATATTATTAGATGTGTATCAGTTGAAGAAAATCAGCTATAAAAATAAGTGCTTAAATAATTATCACTGCTGGAATTATCCATCAGTCAGCTAGTACTGATTTAGTCCATTTTCAGATTTTCTAGTTTTTCTAAGCAGTGTTTTGACTTATAAAATTCTTTTCTGTTCTTTAAAATATATATCTTAGTAGTTTATTAAATTCAGGTGCTTTTTTTGGTATTTTCTAGCAGTGACATAATGTGGTCATACTGCAGAAAGTGACCAAGTCAGATTTGTAGTAGCTTTGAGTTATTGGCATCATGTTATATTTACTATCAGAAAAATTGATCAAGCCAACTGGGATATGATGGTGAGGGTTGCAAATAATGACTAAGTGTATAAGACGTCTATAATTAAGCAGAACTGACCAATTTGACTTTTAGTCACTTTTCTGACTTGGTCACTTTCTGTAGTAAGCTCATGATATACACTCATCAACTAAAGGTGATTTTAGGCCAGAATTCAAGAATCAACTCCTACCAACAGTGCCATGTATGCAGAGGTGGGTTATGCTGACATGCGTGAAATGAACCACAAGCAATGCGGCTTACACATTCATAATTCATTTATTCTTAAGAACTGAATTATTTACATTAATAATTGTCATAAACTAATTTAGGTAGAACGAATAATCGAAAATAAATTGTATTTTATTCTTATATCTAACACAAAAGAACTAAAAATGCAACTAAATATGTACAAAGATAACCAACAAATAATAAAGTGAATTCGAATAAAAAAACAAAAATAATAAAATTTTATTATTCACTTATTGTAGTCACCTGAAGCTAAATTCCATGTACAAGTTCATGTACTGCTTGCACATTTTATAGCACCTGTGATGCCATTGTATGCAAACTGCAGTAATAATTAAGAATGGAAAACTGGTGGCACGCGAAAACCTAAAACCACCTCACTCTACACATAACACTGCCAGTCGTAATGCAAGTTTTTCAAACAGTCTAGTCATACTGAAAGGGTTAGGGTGATAGTATTTATGTCCAGACTTGTTGCACAATAATTATTACAGTCAATGATTTTAAGTTGAACTGTATAATGCTAGTTTTGCAAATTTTCAAATTCATCTGACACATCTCACACCTCACAAAACATTAATGCCATTCTAAAATCAAATTTTGATATTTTAGGCGGGTCCATGCCAGATTTATTTGCCTTTATCTATTAGCAACATAAATGCCTCCTCTAAAATCTTGCTTTTGTTTCTATGTATTTTTAATTTCTGTTTGTACGATTTTAGATTAGAGAATTGAGAGTAGGCCTTGATATGATAGTTTTGTAACAGTGTACCTTGAAGTTTCATTAAAAGTTACTAAATATATATTTATAGGTTAAAAGTCTGTCATTTGTGTCCAAGGTTACTAGATGTCCTGATATGTGTGGGACTATCCAGACTTTTACTCTTGTGTCCCATGTCCTGACAAGAGTCAAATGTTTCGATCCAGAATGGTACGAAAAACAACATATTGCACCACGTTTCTACACACTGGCTAACATTCTTACCAAAACACTTGAAGGACTGATTTCAAAACTTAAAACCATAAAATCATATTTTATGAGTAAAGATTCCATGGCATTTCTACTGCAACTATTTTCTTTGTGGACGAATTTATGAGTATGCAAACTAAAAATTGAATTGAAACAATAACAGCCAGTGATTCAAAACTTATTGTAGCACATTTAATTAATTTTATTGTAGTTAATGGTCCACAAATTAGCTACTGTACTAATTTTTTTACAAAAACATTCAAAAGTCGTTCAAAACAATTTCTCTGAAATTTCAGAAGTTTTGTTTGTATTTCCTGCATGAGCAGCCTTTTCAGTTGATTGTGACCAATCTTCATACATTTTGTCTTGAGTGGGCCTAGAAAACCTCTATACAAAGTAAAACTGAGGCACATTGGATGGGTTCTTGTTTTTCTGAATATACCAGGTGACCAAGACCATAGGTATGGACTTCATTTATTTATTTTTTGAGGTGTTAAACGCATTAATATCGCTTCCAGTCTCACTGCAAATGACATCAACTTTCTTATTTTAAATGGAATACTTTGTATATTTTTACATATTTGGATTTTACAGGAAATTCCAAATCCAATATGCTAGTTTTTATTAGTTATTATTTCCATGGTTACTAAACATCTAATTGTTTATGTCTTAACCTAGATGGCTGAATTGTTGCCCAAACTGTTTAATTAACCAAGTAACCAGGGAAAATCAAAATTCAGATTAGGTTTGTTTTATAAGTACATGAAGATGATTTAAACTTTCAGAGGCTCATAACCTCATTTTTTCTAAATAGTACCTCACTGGGACAAGTAGGTCACTGTATAAAGAATTTTCTACAGAATTAACTGATATCACATTTAAGTACTTTTTGTTCAACTCATATTGGGAAAAAGAGGTCTTAAAGATAATTATCAACAAATAAGGCATTACCTGAAAACCAGAGAATGAAAAACAAGACTAATGAAAACTAGTGTATTAGATTCACAATTTTATGTAAAATCCAAACATGTAAAAATATACCAGGTGTCCCACTTAAAATAAGAAAGTTGATGTCATTTCTAGGGAAATCAGAACTGATGTTAGTGCGTTTAACATCTCAAAAGATTGCATCTATTAACCATATTGCATATTCAAGTTTTGTTAACATTTGTTTATAAATAAACAATTTATAAGTCTGTACCTATAGCCTTAGCCACCTGGTGTTTTACATTGATTTCTTCAAACTTCTTCTTTCTATTGATTATAAGCTGACCTCAAGTTAAGATTTTCAAATGCACGTTCCTGTGTTCAGGTGTAGATTTTAGAGCATCAATCTTACTAAAATATTTTTGTTTTTGTTCTCTTTTAAAATTTTTGGTATTGATATTAGAAACATTAAATTTTTTTATAATTTTAACCATTACAGCACAATTTCTCCTTGAAAATTTTACAATTTGACCAATTTGTCAATTGTTTTGTTTTCTTTTTGTTTTTTCTGTTCCTGTTTTCCCCTTGACAATGAATGTTTCTTCTTTTATGCTTTTCTATAATTTATAAATTGCTCTCTTTCACAGATTCCAAAACATTTCAATTTCTGGCAGCTCTCTATGGATAGTAATTTCATGTTAATTTTAAAGTATGTTATTCGTGTTTTGTGTTCTATTAACTTTGACATGTTCTAGATACTTTTACATCCACACAAAGAAGACTTAAATTGCTAGAGTAAAATTGTATAGATTATAGAGTATATATGTCACTCTGACAATTATTAAGCTTAAGAATGAAATGTCTTTTTGTTAAAAACAAAACAATAGTAATGGTACAGGTCTTAAATTCGCCTACATTATTTAGAATTTGTCAGAAATGTTTAGTTTTATTGCTCAGCTTGCCTTAGTAAATTAATTATTGGTAGATTACAGAGCTGGGTAAGTACATCACAAATGTACTTGAAAAACCATAAATAAATCCTTTTTTTGTACTTGTACTTGTACTTAAGTACATTCTATTGGTAATGTACTTTGTACTTGTACTTATAAATCCAAAGTTTGATTAGTACTTTGTACTTTGTACTTAAGTACATTTGTGATGTACTTACCCAGCTCTGGTAGATTAACTACAGATTTATTGTAAATAATCAACTTCAAAAGTATAATCATATGGATACTGTCAGGTGAATTAAAGCAGATTCAAACTGACAAACTACCTTAAAAAGTAGCTTAATAATGTTGATATCAAAATTGTAGCCAAAAGCCCTGCACTTCTGACTTACCGCCTGTAGATTTACTAAAACTTGTTCTGAACTGCATGATCTGGGATCTGGTAAACCTGTTTGTGTCATTTTCTTAAAATAAACAAGAGTTGTCAATATATAAAGTGATTTTTAGTTTTTAGATAGTATTTAGTAAGTTGCTGTATGTTTGTTGTACACTTCAAAAACGTGGAAAAATCAAAGCCTATTCTGAATTCTATAATGAAAGAAGAAGCTATGCAAAGTAATCAAAAAGTAAACAAATCTGAGTTGCTTTTGAAAAGAAAATGCATTATGTGAATAAAAATATGTATCTATCATCTAACACTGCCAGTGTCTTGTCAAATATGCAACAAAATATAGATAGTGATTTTTAAGTTTGCTTAGAAGAATCAATTTTAAAGCATTTATGAAAATTCACTTAGATCAATCTGATCACTCTTAATACTAAGTATCATTTCTATGGTTATTTTGAGTTATCAGGTTAACCTGGGTCCTGGTTCAATTTTCGTAAAGGCTTTTAATAATTTCTATCAACAAATGTCCATTAAGCTATTATTTATTTTTCACAGGTAACATAATAAAAGTCATACAGTTATTCAAATAAGTTAAAAGGTGTCTATGAAAACTGGTTTCCTATCACAATAGGGGAAACTTAAATTTGAATATGACCTTCAATACGATTTTTATAAGCTCCAACGGATTGAGTTTTGGTATTTGATTTTCATGTCGTTTGTGTGTGTTCCAAATTATATCCTGTTTTTCTTGCTTTCTTGTCTCAATATCTTCAAAACTCAATATAAAATCTCACATGGGGGTAACAAACATTAAGTCACCTAAAGACACAGTACTTAAACTTAAATTTAGTTAATTTAAACATAAACTCATGTTTATACAATTAATTTATCATAAAAAGTAAATTATTTTCTATGTAATAACAATAACGTGTTAAACGAGAATAACTTTGTATGCAGTCCTAACGCTGCCGTAAGACCATGAGTCTTCCCTATATCAGAATGCAAAGAGGCACTAAATTGATTTAAAGTTCAAAAGTGAAGCTTGAGAATTTTATTAGGTGTGTGAGTATTATTGCGAGACTAGTTTTTTGAGATAAAGAGACATCAAAACACTCGAGATTGACTAATCCAATGTAATTTAACCTTTATCTGGTCAAGGTGGGTCCAATGGACCCAGTACCCATTTTACTTTGTCATATTTTCTAAAATATTCGTCTTAGGGTAATGAGCGCTTATGACTTGTAAGAGTGTTACCAGTTAGTCAAATATTTTAATTTACATTTAGTAGATGAAAAAAAAATTTCTTAAGTTGATTATTAAATAACCGGGCAAGGTGGGTCCATTGAACCCTCCTTACATTTCTATTAATACTAAACAATTCTCTGTAAATTATGTTTATCTTTTGTTGTTATAAGTTTCAATTGACAATATTGGTGGTAATTACGGTGGTTTATGGTTTTATGAATATTGTAGAATACAAAATTATGAAATTGACTGAATTGATATTTTTTAGATATCAATGTACTGAAATACAAAAATAAACCGACCCCTTATAAAAATTGCAAATGTACCACACAAACTCTATAATGCAAAGGCGGGTCCACTGGACCCATTTTGCCCAGTAACGTAACTAAAATACATTGCCCAGATAAGGGTTAATTGTAATATTGTTAAGCAACCATGATAATTAAGACAGTCCATATTTTAGAACTGTTGAGCAAAAACCCTCTAATAAAGAATGCTTTTTAATTCTTTAATAAGGCCTCTTAACACATCGATTTATGAATTGGTACTGCTACTTTTTTCTACAGAAAATTACAAAGGCAACTTAAATGAGAGCATCTTAACATTTAAAAAACTGTTCCATTCTATGGTAGATTTTAGTTTCATTTCGACAAAGAAGCTATGTCATCTTGTTGAGAGTACAAGATTGTTTTGAGTAGAGCTAATTAACTAACTGGGGAAACCACAAGAAGCCTTCTTGGCTGCAGTGAATCTGATTACCATAGATAGTTCCCAGGATTAACAACAATAGTAATAATAATGGATTACTGTTTGAAACTAATTTGTATGGTTTTCAGGAACGAAACTGAATGTCAATGAGAAATATCTTTTTTGGGTTTTACTTAAACATGCTTTTGCTGTCACTTTGAGGTCCTAAAGTATTGAAACTACAGGTAGAAACTGTTACTGGAATGTCCATTCTGTATATCTGAAAAACTGCTAAGGTATGGAACGAAAGTCAATGGACAATAAAACAGTTATCAATTAGTCATCATTATGAAATCATCAAAAGCATTACATAAACAGGTTTATGAAATACTTGGATGGGTAGATAAAAGCAAGTGGTGAAAAGAAAACAGGACGTCCACTGAAGTTGGGATTGATAGAAGTGAAAAAGTTAAAATTTCTTGTAAACAAGAAGAATGGTGCAAGTACCCAAAAATTATCAAAAAAGTTGAATGTTTCACACACCATTGCTCAGAATTTGAAAAAATAAACTTAAAATACCGCAAACGAGTAAAAGTGTCAAAACATTCAGCAAAACAACTTGATGATATCCCCTGAAAGCACCGATTACTTTGTCAAAAATTTCTTACTCTGGATTAGTGATGGACCATGAAAAGTACTTTACTTTTTCTTGTTCTATGTTAAATGAAAACTGTGGTTTTTATACAGATAATGTTAGAGACGCCAGAAGACATCAAATACACCTGGAAAACAAAGTTCAAACAAAAAATTTTAGTATGGGCTGCTATATCCGAGAAGGGAATATCAAACCTCTTCATTGAACCATCAAAGAGATTTGCCCTAAAAACGGATACGTTATATATCAAGTGTTGCCTAAGCAAATTAAAAAAGTTTATTCAGAAACAACACTTAAGAGATCAAATCTTGTTCTGGCCTGATCTTGCATCCTGCCATTGTCAGGAAATGCTTGAGTGGTTGGAGAAGCAAAATATCAATTTCATACCAAAAAAGGTGAACCCACCTAATATCCCAGCACCTCGTCCCACTGAACATTTCTGGGCAAAAGATTAAATTACTGTTCCAAAAAAGTTAATATTTTGACAGTCCAGAAAATGTTGTAAAATATAAAACAAAAATTAAGAATTATTGAGGAAAAAGATCCTGAGGGCTTATACTAATTTCGTTTTTTCGTATATTTAATGTAAAAATCAGTTATAAAAAAATTATAAATGATATAAAAATTTTTGTTCATGAAAACTTAATTGTTAGGTTGTCCCTTTACTTTCGTCGTTTCATACCTTAATTCAAAAAAGACCATGCTAAATTAAATTGAGAAGGCACCTGAATTTGTTTACGGTTGCATTTCAAGATGAATTAAGCCATTATTTAAATTTTGTGTGTTTTTGGTGCAGCTTAAGAGCATTTTACTTTAAAAGATTGTCATATCATAAGTTCAATAACAGCTTCTGGTGCCTAACTCTAATACACCTGAGAATTCTCTTTATTTACATAAGATTACAAAATTGCCTTAGAAGCAAGGATCACATATAAATAAGTAATAATATTTTGAAAAGGCTAAGCATTTACACCCAATTTTTAGTATTCAGAATGGAGTTCACACAAGTAGTGGCAAGTAGAGTGCCTTCTCTGTGTCAAAATCTGCCGATTTTAAAATGTGCAAAAATTTAATTTGAATCACTTATATCAAATATTCACCCCTATTCTCTGACAATCTTGTTAAAATACCAGAATAAAAATTTTAATTTGTTATAGTCAAGTCAACAAAATTTAAATTTCTTCTAATTATTAACAACTGTTTACAGAATAGTTCCTAGGACTAAATTTAACATGAAAGATAAAACAAAAACATAAACAAAGCTTCTTGTATGTATTACAACTTTCACAGTTTAAATTGATTTAGGGAACCTAAATAACCAAAGATGTTTTAACTAAAGTTCAGTATAACTTTGTAGTTAATGATATTACAATGATAAATAAATAAACTATAAATATTTATAAACACACCTGTGCTAACTCCAAATATCCTGCGTTACACGCCAAAGACAACAGACTTTCCCCGTCTTCAGATGTTTCATGCACAGATCGACCTTCGCCTAATAGTCTGCGAACAGTTCGAACATCACCATCCACTGTAGCCTCCACTATCGAGTTCTTTTCGGGCTGAGTGCGTGGATTATCTGTACGCATACGAGTTAGTGCAGCCGCTGCCTCGTCTAAAGCACACGATACACTAGAGGTTAGCCGTCTCAGAACTTCTGGATCAGCTAATTTCCCATCCTTTGTTGTTAAAGGGTCAAAACCTTTAAATATGAAAATTTTCGGTTGTTTTTTTTCTAAGTGTTCGTTACAAAGCAATCTCGAAATTTAGATAGTTAATTTTGATTTTTGGAAAATTTCTTAATACAGCCAACCATCATAACATAATCAAGCCGCCTTTTAGAACTACTATTTTAGAAGCAATTAAACTGCATTATAAATAATAATTTTGTATTAATATCAGAATTTTAATGGGTCATTATTATAGTAGGGCACCCTTATTATTAGGTTTGTGTTAGTAATAATTATAAGGAATATACATCTATGATCTAATGCTGCCAAATTTTTAAGCAATTGGCGCTAATATCTACTATGCTTTTTTAGTTGTATCTACCAACAAATTGAAATAGTGGCTATTTTCTAATAGAGGGTTCTTCCCATTATTTCATACCTGCTGCTTGCAGTAACACTTCAAAACGAGCTTGTGTTTCAGAATCTACAGATCGATCTTCGTCCGGACTTAATAGAAATTTGGCAGCTTCTACCTGAGGATCTTCCTCAAATTCTTGATCTATCACAAACGACTCCACCTGCAAAAAAAAAAAATTTTAATTTTCAAATAGGTGATATATAAAAAGTAACGTAAATAAAATTACCATTTGCGAAGTCATCGATAACATGCTATAAAATTGTTCTAATAGTGAATTAATATAATACCAATCATACAGAGATAAATGTAACAATAATTAGAAAGAAATGTATGAATTTTATGTGGTCTATTTTAATATGGAATTCTTCTAGAGCGACAAATATGATTGCACACGTTCTATTGTTGACAGAGAATTTATGTACCATTCCTAAAGCATAATTTAAGAAAACTAAATGTTATTTAAACTTATAATTTAAAATCTCTCAGTATCTAATACTAAAGATCACCATATTTTTTAATAAATAAATAAAAGTAATAAGAATAAAATAACTAGTATAAGAAAATATATAAAACCATTCGGCATTTCCCTACAACTGATGTTGATTTACTTTATAATTTGTTAAGTCACAGATAATATCCATTAAATTAATTCAAATACAGCTTCTGCTTTTATTTCACTTTTACTTTTTTTTATTTGTAAAATTTATTATGTAAGTTAATTATAAAGCTATCATGGTAAAAATGCCAAATAAATCTATTTAATGGTTTAAATAATTAGAAAAGGTTTACGTTAATTAATTAACTGAGGGTATATTGAATTTCTCAGGCGTACAATAGATGATTAAATTATGTAAAGTTCAGTTGTAAAAATGCTTCTCTATTGTTTGTGTTAGATGAAGACAATATTTTGGAAATGATAAAATTAGTATTGAGAAATTATGATTATTTTGAGTTTGCCCACATGTCTCTTGAAAAATGAGATTGAATTCAAGCCAACATCACTTGTTACTATAACGAATGTAGTTAGATCTAACTAAAGAACATTTCTGCTTTTGTATAAAAGTGTTTATGGGGAATATTTGAAAAGGAAAAACGGATCTCAGATATTGGCAAAATAATTTAAATTGTTATTCAAAAACAAAAAATCTTTATTCAAGTCTCAATATTCTGATCATTCTGTTTATTACTTAAAATTAAGAGTTGTTATGCCTGTTGTTTTGATTGAAGATGTACATATGTGTTATATTATAGGCAATGTACGAAATTTAATCAATGTGCACTAAAGAATCTTCAAAATGACCATATCAAAAGCAAATCATGTAAATAGTAAATTCTGTTGGTTAACTAGCATATTCCAGACAGTTTGCAGATCTCCTTTGAGCAAGCAGATAAAATGTAGACTAATAAAAGATTATTCTCACTCTGATTAGGCGAAGCTGGAAATATAGATTATTACCACCTTTAATGTAGTGGTTTTACTCATTCCTGTTTTCTGTAAATTTTAATAATAATTGATAATTTTTTTCCTTTATTGAAAGGAAAACTCCAAACAAATTATAAGTATCTCCTACCACTAATTATACCAAACCACTGTTTAAAAGATACATTACATAGTTAATGTAAGGATAACATTCTATTAGTCTGTACTTTTCCTGCTTCCCTACTTGGGTTACTCAGGATTGTTTAAAATTATTAGTTAATCTGCAGAATTCCTAATATAGCCGTCAATTTGCCTTTTGATTTGATGATTCTGCAAATTGGCTAGTTGATATTCACACTGACAAATTTCTCACTTTATCAGTAACACATATAATAACAGATTAATCCTTTTTCCATACTTCTACAACCCCACAAAATTGGTTAAATTCCCTCCCAGGCACACAGGTTTGAAAGAAACATTGTCATTTATTATCACAGCAACATATGAATTGTCAATACTGTCAATATAATTGTATACAAACAAAAGATAAATGATGCCAAAGTAAAAATAAATATTTGGAACAATGTATGGAATAAATCTACAGAAACAATTTAATTCTCAAAATTGTAAGTGAACAAACTCACATTTTCCTTTCCTTTTCAGATTTGCTTATGGTATCGATAGCTTATGTGGAACTTTCAATATAAATTAATGACTGCAGACAAATAATAATCAATGTACCTGTTAATAAAATGCTACTCTGCATGTTGCCTTCATCTAATTTTTTCATTAAAATAATATCAGTTACAGCAAGAAATGATGTTTATTATTATTCCGTCAGCACAACGGGTGACACTACTGAACAAAACCACCCTTCGAGTCTCTATATCCTTACATCTTGGAAGCGAAATATGCAAACCACACAAATGTTCCTGGAGAACACTAGTCAACACCCTAGGAACACATGGCTTATCTTGCCAAAAAAGTAGTGGAAGGAGTAGTAGACATGCAGCAATTAACATCATCAAAAGGACTCTGGCATCTGTTGGGCTACCATCAGTTCTTGAACCTGTAGGGTTGGGATGCTACATGCGTAGACTGTAGGCGCTGCCGCTGACACAGCAAAGCCCAGAAATATCAGTCTATCAATCACAAATTTCTAGCCTTTGCAGTGGAAACCCTCAGCTCCTTTAATAGCGAAACAAAACTATTTATTGACTCTATAGGTTTTTCACTTAACAACATCACAGGTGACCCTCATGCAAAGTCATACCTCATTCAACATATAAGCTTAGAAACTCAATGTAGAAACGCAGCCAACATTCTGGGGATCATCCCTAACTCAGTCTCCCTGAATGAAATCTTTTACTTATAAAATACCTAGTGTTTGTTAAAAATGTGTATCACTATTCAATTTTTAGTTTTGACAGTTACGTTGACATCTTGTCAATTTGTAAATCTATTCTACTGCTTTTAATTGTAAATTATGTAACTGTCAGAATTTGGATGTTTAGGTTAGTTTAATGTCATGTCATTGTAATACTGATTTGTAAATTGTTTTATTCAAAGTTTAATTTATAAACATGATATAGTATTGGATATGCTTTCAGAAGTATTCAAGAAATTCTTCTTCAATTCGTTTAAAATTGAATACTTAATGCAAGAATAGTAAGTGGTATATTTATGATAAATTACAATAGTATAAATGCATTTCATTACATTTCAAATCTATAATAGGATCAAATAGCATTTAAAGATACATAGGCCCTAGATTTTATACTGTAATATGAGTTTTTTGGGTTATTTACAAGAATAATTCATATAAACTGATGTCAGTGATCAAATTACTGCACATATTAAAAGTAAGCAAGATTCTGAGGATGATTCAGATTAAGACAAAATTAAATTGTGTAAATTTCTACCTTATGGACTATGGTTAATTCACTTAAACAAGTTTAAATTCTACAGTTAGTAAATACAAATTTTTATTTTTGGGCGTAAAAAAAGAAGTTGAGGTTGTAATAAGATTTTTCCAATAAGCTTTGTGCTCTGGTTAAACAAATATATTCAGAAAAACGTACCCGACGAATTAATTCTACCTTTCAATAACTCCTTGTTTACATAACTATTTGTATATTATGATCATCATTTTCCATAAAGAAGTTCGTTAGTCGCAATGTATGACGTCATCATTGCGCATAATTTTAGCGCATATGACCTACTATACCTAACCTCTACATCTTGATCTGTCTATCACTTCCTCGCGACTCGGGCAAATGCAAAATGTTTTAAAATTTATTGCAAATTTTATGACAAAAACTTGCTAGGAAAATAATATCAAAATTAAGGTGAAAAATGTATCCTGTATGACACGGTAATAGATTTAATTTCAAAAATGAGTCAATTTCTGTTGGTGCGCCTGCGTTTTCTCGCGTTGTCATTGCAAAATGACGTTTAATGGTTGAATTTCGCGGGTACAGTGTGTTTACAGAGGTTAGCAGTTCTAACCCTAAAAATTTCGTTAAGTCGTTATCGTCGTTATTCGGGTTATTCAAATTCCTGAAACCTTCAAAATGGATATAAATGATATCGATCTATATTGTACTGGAGCTGGTGCTGCTACAATAATATTAAATATTAGCAAATTTAAAGAGAAAGAAAAGTCTTTAGCGTGTTTGCAGAAATTCGCATTCTGCGCAGATATTGACGCATTTTTAAAAAATAAATAGAAAGATTTTTAAATATTCTCAACTTTTGCTTCAAAATTTAAATCAATTTTTACAAAGCTGTATGACACGCTTTTAAATTTTCTTAAATTAAATTTACATTAAAATATTGTTCACGAAATATTACCGTGTCAAACGGCTCTAAGTACTGACGTTTTTTGATGAATTTCGATTAATCACTACACAAAACAATCGATTTCAAATAATCTATTTCCTACTTCAAAAATAAATGAAAAACGATAAAATCTAAAAAATAACAAAAATTTACATTTTAAAAGTTAAATTATTTAAAATTATTTAAGTCTTGTTATAAATCGAGTAAGAAATAAAAAAATATCAGTAGTCTAGTTGTCATTTCATTTTCTAAATTGGTTTCCGCAAAAAAGCAAGTCTTTAAAAAACAGAAATCTATTGCCGATAATCGATTTTTTTTAAAAATAGAAAACAACCGATTCTCAAAGCATCGATTAAGAATCGCCTATCACTAACTCAGATTCGTGGTCTAACCTTCACAGGGCAGAGACTAGTAAAGTAGATAAAGACAAAAGTGTAAGGGTTACGACAAATTGATCGAAGTTATACATTTTTCATTTTTCAGCAATTGATGACGTTGTTTGTAGAACAGAGTTTTGTTAAAAATTAAGTTTAATAATGAAAATATCAAAAGATTCCCAACCTCTTTTTAATTATTTACCACTGGCCAGTACCAGTATCTAAATTATATAGAACAGCGATCGGCAACCTTTTAGATATTGCGGATCACTAAATTCACAATTTAAAATTTCGCGGATCACTAACATAATTTTTAGAGGTACGAATTAATATGAACATTGAGTAATAAATAATATCTAAATTTCTTTGCGGACCATTAAAATTACCTTGCGGACCACCGGTTGCCGACCGCTGATATAGATCAAAAAGTAATCAAAGCAGCGGAAGAGGAAACGTATAATCCGTTCCAGATCTTAGTACCCCATGAAAATTTTAGATTACACCCTGCAATGTATATACCCAAAGCCAGTTGATTGTGATACAAAGTACCGACACCAAACAAAAAACCATCGCAAATTGAACTCAATGACAATTTTCTCTCTGCTAGAGGCGCTGTTGATCTACGTTAAATATGACAAGTTTAAACGTCAGTTTATAAGTTTGAGGTTATTAAAACTTCAAGTAATAAAAAATGCGTTTTCGGAAACTTAACTCGTATTTTTGATCTGATCATACAAATTACATGATACAGTTATTTGGGTTAACTCGATATATTCAGAAACGGTTGCGCAACCCTACAAAATCTGTTTTACAGCAATTTATAAAAAAATAATTGTGAAAGTGATGAAGATGACGACCAGGTAATAGAAAATATACATTTGCTCCTACAAACTTTGCAAAGACTAAGAATACGCAACAAGGCATTAATAATTACTTTTTTCTAAAATTTAGATTTTAATAACCTAAAACTTATAAACTGACGTTTAAACTTGTCAAATTTAACGTAGATCAACAGCGCCTCTAGCGGAGAGAAAATCGTTATTGAGCTCAATTTGCGATCGTTTTTTGTTTGATTTCGGTACTTTGTATCGCAATTAACCGGCTTTATATATATATATATATACGAGACTTTAAAATTATCTTGGCGGTAAAACAAAAGTTCAAAAAATTTACTTGGTGGTTAAAGCAATGTTTTTATGGTTTAGCAAGTTTTATAAGCGGCAATGCTTGTGACCACAAACAAGCAGCAAATGGTCGTATTGGCAGCATAAGGTTGCTGGACGGTTGACAGCACTCGTTTGCAAACAAGTAATTACTGACGGTGCCTAATCACCGTTGCTGGTAGTGTGTCAGCAGGATTACAGCTCGTGAACTCGAGTAATGGTAACATGCATTCGCATTTTAGCGTCATTTATTGTATTATTAAATTAAAGAGTTCATTTAAAGAAAATAATCATTTTCCTTTTAAAGAGAACAATAAATGGAATAACACGCTTTTATAAACAGTTCGCGATTTTCATCGACCAGCAGATATCATTAGATTTTGTAAATATGGCGAAAATAATAGTGAACAATGGTACAAACAGATCTGATGACTATAATTTTTTGATTAAACTTTCAGTCTAAAAACTAAAAAAAGACTTTTCATTAACTCAATGTGTTGTGTGATGTCAATTACAGCATCTGAAATGAACTTGAAGCAGTTTTGGCTACAACAAGCACAACTGACAATGTTAAACATTCCGGCCTGAAGATAATGTATAATTTAGAGAAAATTGTACCCACTATTGTCATAAAGCAACCCCTTCTCATTTAATGTGAAGATGGTATATCAGAGAAAGATGGGATTACGATTGACGTAAAAATACATTTATACTGAAGGGAAAATGTTGCTTTTTCATAGGTGGTATCAAGCTCCTGTCGACTGTAAAGTTTTAAATGAGATGAGGTCGAGTGATACCTTGTTTGAAAGCTTTCTCCACCCCTAAACTTCAGGTATTAATACCTTTCTAGTTAAATAAAAATTATAGTTTTATTGATAAAAATTATCAACCAACATATGGCGCTAAATTTCGGAAAAATGGATCAAAATGATGGAAAAGATGGTGAACAGCAGCTACAACCAACGTTGCTGACTATAAATTTCCAAAATCTGTAGATATATAATATGTATGAGTTATGACTGTTTTTGAAGGTACACTTCACCGTTTTGGCAACGTAGGTTAAGCATCATACTAGCTTTTTAAATTTCCAATATAGATCGCAATGATCATGTTTTTTTCAAAGCCAGTTGATTGTGATATAAAGTACCGACACCAAACAAAAAACGATCACAAATTGAGCTCAATGACGATTTTCTCTCCGCTAGAGGCGCAGTTGATTTACGTTAAATTTGACAAGTTTAAACGTCAGTTTATAAGTTTGAGGTTATTAAAACTTAAAGTAATAAAAAATGCGTTTTCGGAAACTTAACTCGTATTTCTGATCTGATCATACAAATTACATGATACAGTTATTTGGGTTAACTCGATTTATTCAGAAACGGTTGCGCAACTCTACAAAATCTGTTTTACAGCAATTTATAAAAAAATAATTGTGAAACTGATGAAAATGACGACGAGGTAATAGAAACTATACACTTGCTCATACAAACTTTGCAAAGAATAAAGAATACATTTAAACTTGTCAAATTTAACGTCGATCATCAGCGCCTCTAGCAGAAAAAATATCGTTATTGAGCTAAATTTGCAATCGTTTTTTGTTTGGTATCGGTACTTTGTATCACAATCAACTGGCTTTGATTTTTCTCTAATAAGTTTATAAAATAAACTCGCCAATGTAACATGGGAACGATACATTAGAGAAAAACGGGGTAAAGACATTCAATTATTGTAATTAAATTAAAGAATACCACCTCATATTAAAAAGAAAAGAACAATTAATTGGCAAGTATGTTATCACGTGCGTTAACAGTCAAGTTTACGTACAGCTTTTAGCATAAATAATGTCGCAAATCATTTCTTTAGCTGTATTCTTTTTACAAAACTTCGTCTTTCAACTAAGATCAACTAAGATTTACTGAGCTAAGATTGAAGTGAAATTTAATATACTAAGTGTGTTGTGAAGTAAAAAGAACACGCAAATACGACCTAACTTTAAATTCGTAACATTTATTATTTATTAAAAACAATTAAAAGATTTTACACAGTAGTTATTTATTACTTTTACATAACCTTAATGTTCAAGGCATAACACTCGACTCCATTCCATGTGCATCCACCTAATGTTTCATCCCGTCTCAATTCAAACTTAGTTCAAACGCCAGTTAAAAACCAAGCTCAGTTGGGGCAAGGAAGGAGTAAAATATCTTAGTTGAATCTCAGTATATAGACTCACTTGCAATAGGTAAAAAGAACAAGTGGTCTTACTAATATACTAAGAATCTCACTTTATTCTCACTTAAATGTGGTAAAAAGAATACAGCTTTTAACGAAGCAATTAACTAAATATACGAAATTTAATTTCATAAAGTATTAATTATCCAAAGTCGTCCTATGGGCTCTTAGGAAACAAATTTTATGTAATTAATGCTAAATCAGATTTCGTGTATTTGATCAATTCATTAAGACAATGTACTGCGACAATATTTATGCAAAAAGCTGTACATTTTTTAGAGCGTCAGAGATCTGTAATGTAATGATCTTTACTCTTTTATAATTTTATGTACAATACTTCTTGAGAGAATAATTCAAAAACAAATTTGGCTGATACCAAAAAGATTACGTCCAAAAGCTTTCAACTTTACCTGAAATAATTCGGCTAATGCCTGTTTGGCATGATATAAACAAAATAAATAAGGCAAAAATAGTAGTGAAAGACACGCTGTAGAACTTGTATACATATGATTTAATTAATTCCTCCAGGAAATTTATAAATGGGAATATGCGCTTAGGTGAGTATGATAAAAAGGACAGTAATTAACGTTTCTTAGGCAATCTACTAAAAATCTGTTTGAGTTTAAGAAAATGTATAATGATAGTATTGCACATATATTTTATGCCCAACTGAGATTTGAAAGATTTTATTGGAACAAGTAAAATTTGTAAACATGTACATTTTTTGGCCAGGGCATGGTTCCCCTGATGGTCAGGTTTTAACCCTGGATGGTCAAAAGGGACGGATTAAAATAATGGCATGTTTCCCCTGATGGTTAAAAATAAAAATGTGAACTGTTCAATCGTTTTTACTGTTTTGCAGAAGAGGATTACAAGAAGAAAGTAGGTTGTAACCTATATATTCTACGATATTTGAGTTGATAAAGAAAGGGTTGAAAGATTATTTAAGTTAATAGTCATAACTAAAGCCGGGATTCATGTGCAATTGCATCTTTTTCTTGCTAGTTCGTAAACGGCCAGCCACAAGTTATTTATCCGAATTGAGGTTGTAGATCATTTTAACATACATTTTATTTTGCACAAAATTGCACGTTTTGGGGATTACTACATGCTACTTTTAGAAAAATGTTTTCTATAAATTACTCTTAGTATGACAAAAATCCTACTACGTGGCAAAATAAACCGTCTCTCTCGTTCCTAGAATTTTGTAGATAAACCAGAGCAAGGGAAGGCGGGTTTATACTTCCAAGAAATTTTTAATTACTCTCACTTCTCACTTTTTTCTTCTGGAAGCAATGTTTGGTTTAATTTTCAGTTGTAAGCGTCCAGAAAATCTAGTGTTTACCCTGTGATAAGGCTATAGGCAGCGAGAGAAAAAGTTGATACATACTCGTGTTTTACAGCTGTTTGACACTCTGCCAAATTTTGTGAAAATTCTATAGAAGAATTTTTACCAAACTATTTTTGGCACGTTGTTGTAGCGAGTTGTATGCAACTTATGCATATTATTTTACAAAATTTCTAATGTGGACGTGCCTAGTATCAATCTATTTACAGTTGTTTGCAGTAACCTTTAATGCAACTCGTAAACATAACCTCAAATAATAGGGACGATCAGCTGACGTCGGTGTGCGCTCACGCTTTTTGCGCATTTTCTGCAAGAAAAGAAAAAGACTAAAGTCTAGATCAGTAAGTTTTAAGATGAAAACTATTATTTTCATATTTTTAAGAAAGAGGAACCAATATCTTGTTAGTTTAACTCATCTTTATTATTTGCATTTTATTTTGCACAATCTAAAGTTTTTACTGCACGATTTCAAGTATTTATTGCACGTTCTGAAATTTTTTTTTGCACAAAAATTCCGGCTTTAGTCTTAACGCAGAAGCTATCACTTCTTCAAACTGAGACGTAGTGAATCTCATAAGCGAGATAGCGAAGAGGTAAATTCTGTGATATAATGTTTTCATATCACATCAATTCTGTTAACTATTGATAATGTAAATACAGGGTCTGCATCATTACTTTTCTGTGTTTTATTTTAAATAGAAAACAGTGTAAATATCTGCATGCTTTCTCCAATTTAACAGAATAATGGATATTTCTTATAGTAGGTACTATTTAGGTAGTTTATTTTGAACTACGTGTCTTATGCCTCTAACGTGCGAATTTATTTACAAAAAAGTTACTTATTTGATAAAGAAGGCTCGAGGTTTGTAAAGCTTTGAAAGTGCATATAGCGGAAGAACTTGATGTTGTCAATAATTTTTCTGAAAGAATACCCAAAAATATTGAACTATGCGCCTAATGCTTTAACATGTGAATTTACAGAAAGTTAATTTAGATATTTGTTAAACAAAGCTAGTTAAAATAAACTTTGAAAGTGCATATAGAGGAAAATCTTTTCACAAGATCTAGAAATAATAAATCTACTCCCATCCTTACTCTTAGGTTTTGAATGTGCACATATATGCTGTGGGTTGCAGTGTTAAATACTTCAGTTAGCTTTGACTGGGCCATCTGAATCATGGAAAGTATTATAAGTAAGCGTGGAAAAAGACTTGTGGTTATAGATAACTACAAATTTTATCGTGATTCTACAACTACTACTCAGAATGGTGTAAAGTGGCGTTGCGTGGGTAAAAAGTGCAGAACAAAACTTTATGTGGATGATCTTGAAACAGTGGTGTTACAAAAAAGACGGCGAACACAACCAAGAAAAGCAATAGAGGAATCCTTGCAAGAAATCATGTAAAATAATTCGCTGCGAGTTAAAATTAGACACATCAGCAATTAACACGTTTACCACAAAAGACATTCATAATAATAAGAAAATGCATGCATCGAGCACGCCAATGCATGCATCGAGCACGCCGATCCATACTTCCATCGCTACCAAGCTGTCTGTTAGAGGTAACATACTATTTCAAACTCAATTAACATAAAAACAACAAAGAGGGAAGACTTTTTGCTGGTTAACAACATGTACAAAAATATTGTGATTTTTTCCTTGTGTGTCCAATGTAAAGCTTTTGTGCAATAGTGAGACGGTATACATTGATGGGACCTTCAATTACAGTGCAAAGTACTTTTGCCAACTATTCACCGTACATGCCATCAAGAATGAACATTATTTGTTTGCTGCCAAATAAGCAACAAATAACGTATTTGTATGCATTTCAGCAAATACAACTAAAATGCAATGAAATTTCATCTTCGGGAGGTTGTGGCAGAAGCACTAATGATGAAATATTTTGCTGCTGTGTAAGAATTTGTAATTGTAATTGTAATTGCACTTTGTGTACAGTGCTTCTTGTTAGTTGGGTGATTTTGGATGATTTAAATATGTATTATTGATAAAGTATTTTATTAATATATTATCTTGTTTTATGTTGTTAATTAATTCATTTGTAACGGTGAATTGCTGTTACATCAATGTTCTAATTTAAAGTAATTTATCAATTATTATTGATTGTTGTTTTTAATTTTTTGAAATTACAAAATTAATAAGATCAATAATATTTACGCTGTACCTACACTTTCTTGGAAAAGTACCTACACTGTCTTGCAAAAATGAAGGATTATAAAAAGTGAGCTATAAAGGGAAACATGCCATATTACTTCAAGGCCCAGAAAAGGCAGCCAGGGAACCATGCCATGCTATTTCAGACCTACGTTGACCATCAGGGAAATCGTCCCATACCGCATTTTCTAAAAAGAACTAAGAGAAGGGAAGCTTACGTAATTTCATTCTCAACAAATAATTTGCATAAAATTATTACTCTATTACATTGATTATTTATACGAAAGCGTTACCAAACCTTGTTAGTATGTGATAATAATGAGATAAGTTTAATACAATCGGTGCTTGGGCTATTCTTATAGAATTTCAAAGTAATTATTAATTAATAAAGGTTTCTATGATCTATAATAAAGAATCGATTAGTCAAAAAAAGAAGAATAAAAACACTATCAGTGGTCTGTAACTAATATTTAATTTTATTAATGGTACCGTTTAGTGAAAGTAACAGCCAAGTAATTCACATTTGATGGCTAGCAACTTGGGTGTTATTAAACATTGAAGGTAGCCCAGTGTAATATTTTATTTCTAAAAGTAAGTCACTGCCCTAAAATTGATTACATTTGCGAAACTTCTCAAAGGCACGCACTTCCTATTCTATTTTCCGCTTTGGTTATCATGCTTATTTCACTAAACAAACATTTCTGCAAGAATGTTTTATGAATTTATGATGTTAGTTGGGAATATGTCTATTGTAATTAATAGGCGTTTTGGTTTCTCTGAGTAATAAATGTATTGATATGTTTATTGCTAGCTCTCGGTACATTAAAATTATAGAAAACAAGAAGTTAGGGGCTTAAATAATCGAGCATGTAGTTGTAGGTAGATGTTAACTGTTTGAAAATAGTAACTTATACATTAAATCCAGAAAGCTGTATTTCTATGTTTGTAATACTTTGAAATATCAGCAACACTCACAAGAAGTTTCCAATTCTTTTTCAATTTGAATAATACGTAGTAGGTATGTGTGTATAAATGAGACGAGATTACGTAAGTATTTCCTTGTTTTTTATATGCGTATACATATCCATTATTCTCACAGTAGCAACAAAACGTACGAGTTAAGTGATGGTAATTAATTACATCTAAAAGTCGTGCCTTTTAAAAAATACTATCTTTCATCATTCTGTTTCACAAACTCCAAAATATACTCGCAAATGATCCAAATACTGTAAGCATTAATACATGGTGTGATCAGAAAGTCTTGGCATCCTAGCCCCAGTTGACTAAGAAACAAAAAAATTGCTAAGATTGTCGTTTTTTAATTTAGTAGATAAACGAGGAATTAACACAAAAGTTCAATGTCAACTCCAATACTCAAATTGTTTATTTAAGTCCATTTACAATAGGTTTTGTGAATAATCTTAATTTAATACACCTTGTAACCGATTTTGCAACATCGTTTGACATCTATACTTTTATTAATTTAATAAAAATGTTGTTTTGATTGTTCGTGCGTTTCCATTAAAGAAATACAGTTAACCGTCCAAAAGCAACTAAGATACCATTACTTTCTGATCACACGATATTTATAAATATAATCAAAGTGCTGCTTTATCCAGAATCAAATTTCAATTGTTAATGGTCGCTATTATCCGAAACGGCTTCGGATAATCAATACTTAAAAATCATTTAAATCATTAATCTTTTTCATTACTCTAAATATGTCAAAAGAAGGAAGTGAACGAGTAATTTAGAACGTATCTAATTACTCGAGAAAAGAAAATTGAAGTAAACGCAACCCATGTTTTATTATTATAAAACGATACAATTGCAATTTCCATTTCATGAATTTTAAGGCACCGGCTAGTTTCTTTTAAGCAATGCCAAAAAGAGCAACAAAAAACTTTTCTTAAACGCTATGGAATGTATATAACTATACACAGGTCAACAACCTTGCTTTTCAACTGTAACAATGTACAACAACATTATTATAACCGAATAAAAAGGGGTCCCTTCTAGATTTCTCATGATTAAACTCGGAACTTCATTTATATCAGAAGAAAAATAATATATCATTTTTTCCATTTAAATCATATTCCATATGCGTGCTCGCGGTGCATGTACAGTAATTGAGAAATCAATAAACCGACACTAATACAACAAAAATATCCTTAACTACAAAACTTCCATCAGTTAGTGTAGAAACAACGGAGATTTTCCGAAAATTCGCGCATTTACAATTTCTGGCTAAGGTATTTTTGGAAAATGATAAGAATCTATTGTTTGTAGATAATAATAAAGCAGTACGCAGTAGAATTCCGCTTCTTGATTTGAACGAAAGCAATGTAGTTAATTTGTTTGCATGGATAATGCTTACTTCAGCTTCATTTATATTTCATTGTAATTGAATTAGTAAAAAGACTTATACGGTTCGTAACAGATATTTTGCCAATGCAAGAAAGCTCTCGTCATTGTGTAAACAGAAAAAAGAAATAATTTAGAAATTATTGTTGATAGAGTGATGGCTTTTCGAGTATCGCAGGGATTACTTCCTGGTCCTATTTTATTTTACTAACAATTTTTAAACCACAAAATACCTTTATATTAGGAAAAGTTTTGCAAAAACTCCAATATTTATTTAACAATGATATAACTATTTGTGTTAAACAAACAGTAGCACGTACGTTTGTCATGTAAACAGTTTTAACAAACGATTAAACAAATTAACGGAAAAATCTCAGCTGTATTAAAATTAGATTTTTAAAAATAACTTGACTGTATGTTATTAGATAATTTTGTTACTTTTATATGCATGATTATTAACATGAAATCGATTTTATTGCAATCAACAGAAAGTATAGCCCTCATTTACTTTCTTAACGTATGTATATTGAAGATAATATTTACAGGTAAGTCGTTAATAGATTTCCACCCATTAAAATTGCTTACGTGCATCGTCAAACTTCGACTAAAGAAAATAAATAAAAATATTCGTGGTAATTGTGGTATCGTGGTTATAGAAAGTCCTTTACAACAATCAACTCAAGGTAGGAGTATTACGTAGGCTTCCCACAGCATTCATAGTAAGAGTACTATATTATCAATTAAAGGGTGCTCCCACACAAACAGTAAGCGTCGCCCCTGCTAAGTATTCCAAAATGGACGAAAGAAGTCTAATTAACAATAATAAAATATTACAGGAAAGGAAACGAATTTGTCTTGTAGAATGGTGCTATTATTATTATTATTATTATTATTACATAGCAACAGTTAATTACGCATAATAATCTCTTTTTTATATTATTAATAAACAATGACAGAATTTTGAGAAACTTTTGTTTTATTGATAACTAAAATTGATTAACAAACAGTCTGTTACAATACATATTCCTTAATATTTATGTTACACTATCATTTCTTACACCTTTTCTCGAATATAGTAGAATTTCGATAGTTTGAGAAAGTATAAGGTTGCGGACACACAGGAGAGCGAGCGATTTTTCGCTAAGCGTTTTTATGGCCACATAAACAGCGATAAAATGCTTTGTATTCGCGGTTTTAGACCAGTATGTTTTAATGCGCTCTTGCAAGAATGTCGTTGCAATCAAGAACAGTACATTTGCTGCTTACTAACAGCAATTCGTATATGAAATACAATCTGTTTGGTAGTTCTTTATTTAAAGTATTACAGCACATTTTAATTAACCCAGTGGCGATACGGTATGTATATTCAACGAACTCCGAAGGAGTCGTTACTGAATTTGCGAAGTCTGTCTGTATGTCCGCATTTTTTGTCAAATTCTGAAATTTTGACTTCAGATTTGGATTCTACATCAAAAATTAAAGGTCACGCGGTATTTTCGTTTTTTGATAACTCTTCGGGAACATGGTCAAAATGGCGGCCAAAAATTAAAAAATTTTCAAAAAAATTTTTTTTAGTTGTTTGATATCACCTCGGGCACATGGTCAAAATGGCTGCCAAAGTCTGAAAAAAGTAACAAAACGGAGTTTGTTGTGGTTATGCTTTGCATTCCCATATGTTTTAGTAATGTATTAATTCAATACAAAACATATTCGGTCTTACATCGTTATATTTCGGTCACCCGATGACAACTTCGCTCGTTCGAATCTCAAAACAAGTTTATTTCTTAAATAATCGTCCGCCGCTAGCAAATCGCTCGCTCACTGAAGCTCAGTCTGGCCACTTTTATTCAAATATGACTGTTTCAAAAATTTGCTCTTTCGCTCGACGCCCGCTCGCCGCTTGCTCGCACTTCTGTGTCCGCAACCTAAGAAAACCAAAGCAAAGTAACTGCCTCACTTCTGTTTAGCTTCGTAAATTGCACTGCAAATCTTTAGTTTGGTTTATATTTTAAACTCTGATCAAGTTTGGCTTACATAGAGCGGTGCTATTTTATATATTTTAATGTACACGAAATAATAATAGTACAATATTATTCAACGAGCACATAATGCTCAGTATGTGCGAGTCGAATACGACGTTTTATCTACGATTTAAACACTTCTGAAGAAGATCTGGAAGTGGACTCCCCTGAGGGAGGCGATGTCCAAATTCTTGAATATGTAGGAGTCAATGAAAGTATACAATCTTCACAAAGAGTTTTAGACCTGGAATACAAGGATCCTCCGAAGACGATGTCCAAATTATTGACGGAAGTAAGCATTCACCCGTCATAAATAGGCAACCAACATTACAGGATCCGAAGCATTTTTGTGCATCGGCAACTAAGCTGGCTTTGCAGTTGTTTATTATTTCCACATTTCTTTATTTCCTAAATCAAAAATTCTAAGTTGTGGTGCGTAATTTAGTGTTTTCCTGCGTTTTCCTCTGTATATCTATCTATAAATAGGCAACCAACGAAACACCGCCAGTGAATAAAATCCATAAAACACTAGTGTTTTACGAGTATGATTATATCCCTATGGTTACGCGTATAACGATTATATTATTGAAGAGTGGTAGATAAAAGATATTTTATGGTATGCTTATAATTAGCGCTAGTCTTATATGAAAAAATAACTTAACTTATTGTAAAATTGAAGTGTTTACTTCGAGAGACATGTTTTTACATAGATTTAAGTACTATCAGGTTATTGTTTTATCGCACAACTTACCTATCAAGTACAGTAAGTTTAAGAATTACAGACTGAGATAAAACAGTTGCCAATGGCCAACTGAAATTATTTCATCGGCTCTTTTGATGGGGAATAATGTACAAGACACCATAATCAGCTATTTTTTTATTCGAAGCTTCGTTTCATTTAAATGTTAATATAAATAGTAGAAACACTGAAATAAATCATTAAAAAACCATTACACTGAGAGAAGAAACCTCAAACTGCCGATCGAGTTCTTGAAGATATTTGTTTTTATAGGAAATAACAACAGCTGGAAGGGTACTACAATATACTTACTACTAGTGCAACTCCTAGCTGTAATATTGACTAAATAAATAAGCGAAAGAATTAGTTTTAACAAGACGGCGCAACTGCAAACACCAAAAGCTTGAGCTTTATAACCATTGTGATCATCTGATCTAAGTTACTAAATTTTTAATTTTAAGGCACGTTGGTCATATAAAAATAATTTCAAAGATTTCTGAAGCTTTCTCAAGATATTACCAGCTTGCAGTGAGGTAACTTGAGATTTGGGTTATGCTTTCAAAGAGAAGGACACTTTTGCAATAAGACGTCGTGTGTTCATTTACTAGTGCAGGCCTTCTCGACCTATCATCTTTGAAGGTTGTCGACCCATCTAATCCCCCCCCCTCTACAAATTTCAATATGATCTTGTTCATTTCCGTACCCACTTGTCCAGCATGTTGAAAAGTGATAAACTTTCTTTTATAGTCAATGATTAATTCACTATGGAGAATCAGCGATCACAAATGAAAATTATTAACTGCTGTAGAAGGTCAGGTATTGAACATAATCAGAGATATCTTTTGGTTGTCATACATAAATACGAGTATGTAGAGTTGTGAATATATCCTATAAAAATCTAGAAGACTCACGACGGGAATCTTGAAACTCTTCAGTGTTTGTGAACCCAGAGATTCACGGCTTTTTCTCCTTCATGGTGATTATGTCAAGTTAGTTTCCATTCTTCAGTATAATTTTGAATAAATCATTGTTCTGATTAATTGTCACTAATCTAATCTACTATACTAATTGGAAAGTTGGATTTTGTACGGCATAATTCCTCCTTCTTGACGGACAGTAGGTAGTAAACTACGTTATAAGACTGTTACAGTTCCCTTTAAGAATTAAAGGAAAATTATTCAATACATTCTGATAAATTTCCAGAACAACCATAATGATACTGTCTTAAAAGCCCCAATGTACGGACACGATTGTCTCGTGCTTAAAAAAAGATAACAGCTACTGTAACCGTCTTAATTAAAATGAATTATTTGTTTGATATCTACGTGGAATCTGCAGTGAGAAAACGTGAACTCAGAAAAGAAAAACGACGACAGATTAATAATCAAACTCATCAAATATTTACAATTAGTGTCTTTGTTCTGTAATCTATTTAAACGTGCAAATAATCTGTAGAATATTGTAGTAGCATTTTAAAGGGCCTGATGATGGATTTTCTGTAGGTAATTGGCACAATAAGAAACATTTGAACGAATGCAGTTGGATACCTATTAATAAATCTCGGTGAAGGTCTGGCGCAAAGCTTTTATTGACTTTGATTGTTTGAAAACAAAACTCTCAATGGTAAAATACCTTCCAATCAATTTTTTGCAAAACTATTCTGTAACTGCAATGCCATACCAAATAAAATGTTCCACCAATAGCGCCATCAAAATTAACAGAATTGTTTCGATTGATTATGCAACTGAAGATTAAATTGAATTGACGCAATATTGAGTACAATGACGACGTTATGCGCTTCCGCGTAAGTTAATTATTCATAGCGTATAATTACATCTTCTTTTCGTTATGGACCTGTCAACTACAATATCATCTAATGACATTTTTATTTCTCAAGTATTTTAATTTTGTGAATCAGTAAAACATGAATTGAAAATTTGCCAATTTAAAAAAATAATTTAATTCCACCGGAAGATTGTTTTAAAATAGAGGAGAAAGTTATTCACTGAAAATTAATTCCGACGAAACAATAGTCGATATTCTTTTATTGGAAGTTACATATTTCAAATCACAGTTTTCCTTTTTAATCGATAATATTTGTTTCTATGAAGTTGATTGGTAATAATTGTCGGTTTATAATAAGTTTTATCCTAATAAGAGAAATCACTTCTTGCAAAATAATATGGAAACAAAAAGGTTACTTTGTTGAACTGTTACAATAAAATATGATCGTCGACCCACAGTTCTAATTTGTAACTGTTAAAACTGCTTGGACAGATTTCGAGATAACTACGATTCATCTACCTAGCACTTTAATCAGGTTTTCGAAGATATAATGTGATTAGTTTTTTCCGGAATTATAATAATTTTAAAAGCAACTGAAGTTTTTTCTGCATAAAAACAATTATTTAATTAATGTTATATTTACATATTCAATCAGATATCAAGTAGAATGTTAGTTTTGAACATTTCGCGTTGTTCCTCGTTGCAATTATCTTTGTTTTGTCGATTAATGGTGACATTTTAGATAATGATGAATTGTGAAATGTTTTCAGTCTTTTTATTTTTCGACTTACGAAAATGCGTTTTCGTTCAGCAAACATTAAATTTCGCTGTAATATAATGTGTAACTCAATTGAGTTGGAGTTTGCACTTAGGTATGTAGGATGGTTTTGTGCCAAACCGACGATATAAACTTTATTGTAAGTGCCACGTTAACAAAACTAGGGGATTTTGTTTGCGCGTGGTACAATGCGATGATCTGTTTAACGTAATAGAAATGACCTTTTCAATCGTGATCAAAACAGGCATAAAAAAGATCTCCGAAGTAGCGATTTGATACCAAAGATTTGGGTTGAACCCTAAATTTGTTTTTTATCTCAATCCTAGACCATGGTTATCTAAATTATTGCCTTAATCAATATCAAGATACTTTTCAAAAATTGGTAGATGTAGATTGAGAAAAAATAGATAATTAGGTTCATTGTAACTGAAGACATGAACCGTATGGTTGTCATTAGCACTGATTTTTGAATTGAGTTTCTGCTGCGTGTTTACTAATCTGGTATAGTATGAATGCAGGCTTCATTAAGGGGCATTTATTTCATAATGTATCATGGGTCATGAGTCCGAGTATTGTAGTCGTACTAATCCATACATCGTATAACTCTTCACTTTGAATTCTACTATAGAAATATTATGTAGTTCAATTTACTCGATATTTAAAATATGCAGATTTTCCCAATTTTTCAAACAGTTTCTAAAAAACAAATACAATGATATTTACAAAAATCGAAACATATGTAGGCAGTAGTCTTGAATGGTTGTGGTATTTGTTATACCACACATAACCCTGAAAATGGCATACAACGTTAAAAAAGTTCCAATTGGTATTTATCATTATAAACTGCACATAAAACTCATGACGGCAATTTTGATAAAATCAGATTAAACATGTTCTTCGGTTTATGATATTGAATAGTCCAGAATATAAAGCGCAAATATTATTTTCATCAAAGGGCTTTTGGTTTTTTAAGTATAAATTCGATGGTGCTGTCTAATATAGTGACTCACCATCAAGGTAGATGTCCCATAAAACTTTTACTGATTAACACTAATTTCGCGATTGTAAGCAAGAAAAGTCAAAAGTGTTAAATCGGCACAGGACTATTATTAGGAAGCACACGCATTAAAACCAAGAGAAACAACTGAGTAAGGCATCAAAAGAAAGCTGGATATAAACATAATAACGAAAAAGCAAAAAAGAGATGAAAAGATGAAAAAGAAAAGGCTCTAAGATAATTAAAAATAAAAGAAGGAGAAAAAAATAAGGAGCTGAGGTAAGGTGAGATGGACATCAAGAGAAGGGAAATAAAAAAGTCCGCCTTTTTTGTTACTGAGCTAAATTTCCTGATTATTCAAGATTTCCCATATACTATAATCGATAGTATGTACTTTCAAAAATATTGGCCAAAAATATATCTACACTTTTGGGGCCTCTCGCTAAAATGCAACTAATTTGTAGGATCTTTAATTAAGTTTGTCGTAAGTCTGCTGTCAGAATATGGTATGGAGTAAAAAGGTTCTGGATCGTTGAAGACAATCAAGATACACAGCGTCCGATCACTCAGCTCATCTCTCCGACTTGTAGAAAGAAAAGAGCCTGAAATCGCAAATCGAAACTGTAATAAGGTAATACAGTAGTTACAATGAAGTTGCAAACTTTCAAGTATTTCTGTCGCTATGAGCTGAACGCTAAGATGTTAATAGAATTTAGTTTTGATTTTTAGCGCTTCTCTTAACTTTTTTTGGGATGCCAACGTTAGTGTATCGGTTAGAAGTGAGCTTATTTGATTTTGTAGACAAAATTCTATGTAGCCTGCGTGAAAGAAAAATATTTCGCTTATGCTGCTGTTCCAAATGCGGCCTTTTCAAAAAAAAAAAAGAAAGAAAAACCATAAACCCTGAGTAGCATTTATTGTACTTAACAAGCCTCCCTATTGTACCGTGATCTGAAACTTAAAGTTTCCCTAACCTCATGAGAGATACAAAATAATCGATAACAATTTAGGTGTTAGTTCTTACAATCATTTCAAAAATAAAATTTCCAGGTTTGATATCGTCTTAAGGGCTCATTTCATGCAACTTCTAACCAACTGAAACAGAATCAGTTGATTCTTTCAATGCAAGGTACTATCATCCATTACTAACATCTTCAAGTGGATAAAATGAAGTAACAATTATATTTTTAGACATTGGCCGATTAAGTTACTAGTATAAAGTTTGTAAATTAGAGAAAAACCATTCCAAATAAATTGTAAACCTGCATTGCTCTGACTATAGGTTCTATATAATGTTTCAACTAAATTACTTTATGAATAATCGTCAATCAAGACTTAAATTTGTATAAAGGCATTGAAATAATAATAATTAAATTTTAGTGGCATCATAACGTGTAATAGTTCTGTGGAACTGCAATGTCTCAGTCTGATCACATTTTTCTATTGTTGCAAAATACCTGCCGTGATGTAAACAGCAATGCTCAAGCTCAAGAAATATCATATACGCGATGATAACAAGAAAAGAAAAATTCAATTTTGGTCAGGTTTTCGATAGCTAACAAATCACTTAAAAATAATTTGTCTTGAAGATTCCTCGACATATTTAATTGTAAAGCAACTTTCACAAAAATATAATTTATTCTTATTTACATTAAAAGATGCAAAGCTTTACTAAAATTCATTTTAATTTCTTTCTAGATTAAATTTAGTTTTAATATTCAGACATTTTCTTAATTATTTAGTTTTTAATGAAGCACCCGCTGAATATATGAAGGAAAAATTTCCAAATGAGAAATAGCTTGAAAATCTCTAATTTGCAATGTTATTTAAAAAATGTGTGAAAAGCAAGCAAGATATACCTTCAGAATGCATGACTACACGCTGAAAATCTGAATTAGTCGATTTAATTAACTATTTTTGAATGAATGCAAACATAACCTTGTTCACCCACATTAATTCAAACTTAGAAAGAAAATTTAAGTTTCGTATTTCGTAATCTTGTGTTGTGATAATGAATTGGAATTATAACGAAATAACAACTTGGAATTACGAAAAACAAAAAACAATATTAACGAGACTATAATTTCCGTTACTAATCGAACGCTTCAATTTCCTGATGAATTTTCTTTATGTTACCTAGAATTCTTACATTTAGCAAGAAACTATTTATTATTTCCCTTTTGCGAAATTGAAACCTACTTAATATACGAGAAGTAAATAAGCTGCATATTTAATTCTAAATTAACTCTAAAATTAGGTTTTTCATTCTAATATACATAGACTTGACGTTTCCAGAAAATATGATGGTAGAAGGTATGTCATAATCTCAAGCTCAAAAAGACTGACTGACTGAATGGCTTTGCTTATCCCAAGAATTTCAATTCTACCAGAATATCAAACAGGAGCTTGATCACATCACTTTAATTATAGATAAAACGGAGATAACTGCTTTAGTACAGAAATTTATTTCTAAATTTACGATTTTCTTTGGAAACGAACTGAATTATTTCAATTTATCTCCTTAATTAATGATTTTTACCCAGAAACATAATAAAAGAAGAAGACAAAAACATTTTTTTACAATCGGTCCTAAAATCTAACACTTACAACACACTATTAAAACTAATTTTGCTTTGTCCCCGTTTTGCCAAGAATTCTAAAAACAATATTCATAATTCAAAAACGTTTAACGCCAGTATTCTGATAAGAATAACGGTAATGTTCAAAATCCTTTCTTATTCACTCAATTTCGTATTACAGAACTACAGTTTGCTTGGTTTACGAGCCTTCCTTTCTTACTAATTCTCGCAACTCTTGAAAGTTTCATTTTGGTTCTAGATTGATCTTTTGCTCATATGTTTACTTACTCGTTTACTCCGGAATTTCGCTTGTTCGTTCACTTCTACTCCCGCAAAATGTCAAACGTGTCAGTAATTATAAGAAAAACGGCTGAAAAGAAGAAAAAAAGTTAAGATAAACTTGGGTTTCTTTGGGATCGTTTTTTGTGTTTAAATCGAGAATGTATTAAAGACAAGTTGCCAAGAATTTTAATTTTCAAATGTTAGCTTATTTTAGGAAAGTTAAATGTGGAAACTAGGAAAAATTACAATCAGATAAAAAAATTAAATACGTCGAGTTTAATGTTTTGTGAGGATCTAATTCATGCTGAAAGGAAATGTCGACATGGGTTTATTGGTAAATATGGTTATTAAAATTCTGTGTGAGATTCTATGGGTTTGTTGCAAGGGGGTATTATAAAGCATGAGGTGACCTGTATAAGATGAATTTTGTCAGAGAAAACATCTGCTTTTTACAAAAAAAAATATATATAACCATCATTAGGTTATGTTTAAAGCATCATTAAGAATGTCAAAACGCATTTTACGAAAATATCAGTTGCTATAGGACACTAAGAAAAAAAATCTAAATGGAACAATTCGTGAATTTTGCTGTACTTATCTCAAATTAAGAATGATATGTTTATCATGCAATGTCTATGGTAGGTTGGTGACAGATAAATCTAAAAGACGTGACATTACTTGAGTAAAAAAAAATTAAATTATGAGCGATATGAATAGAACTCGAAATAGAAAATAATATTATGTGCGTTTTTACACTCGTAATTACTATTTTTTTGAAATATTAATTTGTTCAACACGGAAGTAGAAGTTTCGAAATGAAAGGAATTGGATTGAATAATATCGTTTGTATGCCTTCGAACTGCATTATATTAGGTAAATTATGACATAAAACTCGCTACCCTTTGTCACTGTGCACATTCGACCTTACATAATATACACGTTATAAATTACACATTACGAATTTAATTTCTTTTGTGCTTATGTGCGGACGAATAAGCTATAATATTTCCTTATAAAATGTAAGCCCGTCAGACTCAGAAGTTAATTGACGGTGGTAAACGTGCGCGTGTGGTTATGTGCGTGAACTTTAATCAAATAATGGAACATTAACATGTGACCATATCGAGCGCTCTTTCTACAAGCAATAAAACTTCCTTATTGTGTCTTCCTTAGCTTTTTCGGATAGGAGTGTTGTATTTATCGAAACTAGTATTTAAATAACATATTATTGAAAAGCTCATTAAATTTAAATAAATTGAAAAAGTTTATGAAAGAAATTTAATTATAAATTAGGCTTACATACATTCGGTGAGCAAGAATGCTAGGCATAACAAAAGGTATTTGAGAGTAAATATTAGAGGGGGAAAGACGAGTCAAATGTGCGCAACTGGCAATACTACGCATCTGCATGAGGCTTGCTACTATTTTTTTAATCAGAAATTTCAACTGTAACGCCATCTTGGAATATCTTCTAAAAGTAGAGATTCCAAGACGTTTTGTTTTTTTTTACTTGCCGACCGTATAAATATGATTAACGTAAAAACCAATGCTTCCTGATAAATGTAGCTCAACTAATAAGCAGTCGTAAGCACTTTAGAACATATACCATTAGCTTTTTGCAAAGTATACAAGCTATTGAAGTTTCTTTTGTTTCGCATCTTTAAAAATTAACTTTAAATTGGGGGGGGGCGGGGGGGGGTAATTGTGCGCATTACGCTGGATTATTAAATTCTGCATAATTCCGTTCAAGGCCGTAAACAATGGCGAGGGCGCGGGGTTGGATCCCCTCGATATCTGTTTATACAACTTGTATTTTTTTACGATTTTGGACAATATTCTGCTACTACTAAAATTATTGTAGTTTCCCCTCTGTCTACGGCCTTGATTCCTTTAAAACTCGATAAAAAGGCTGTGAACTTATAAGGACGGCTTAAAAAGGCAATCAAATCGATCGAAAACGGTAGCTTCCTTGTACTCAACGATCCATTTTAATAAATCTTTAATACCTACAACGTGTTTTGTTTCTTTTCCAGCTTAACACAAGGATGATGGGTTCCCACATATTCTCTACAAACAAGTCTCTCAAAGTATAGGAAGTGATGGCATAAATTCCCGGTGACTAGACGAGTGTTTTCAAGTGGAACCTATGGCCGATTCGTCTTAGTTACGAAGTTCAAAATTGTCTGCAGATATGTTAACTTTTGGGTGCATCGTCATCATTTGACAAAATATCCAACAGCCTTATCAAAAAAGGAAAAAGTAGAAAACTGCCTTCCAGATGCTCCAAACGTACTTCCAATTATACGAAGACAACATTACAGCTAAGCTAAAAATATGTGGTTTGATGTGTCCCAGCTAGCCCGGTCTAACATCGACAAACTTCTTTATCCCTGATCACAAGAAAGAATGTTTCTTTGGCCTTCTAAACGTACATTTTTGACACTGGCTGCTTTAGAGAAAACCCCTTCAATTTAAAAGAAGTCATTTGAAAGAGAAACACAAAGTAAAGTTCAAGGACTATGATAGTGGATAGAACTTTGAGTACCCAATCTGAATTCCAGATCTTGTTCTTACTTGTTTAGAGTCTTTTTTTATCTATTACTATTCACTAGCACTTTTACTAGAAACTTACTAATTTGCTCATGTAAAACAACTGCACAGCATTGATCTTGTTTTTTAAAAATAATTAGTGAATTTTCAATAAGATGCTTTTGGGCGGACGACAGAATCAGATCCCAATTTCTCTGTAATGGAACATCCTGCATCTGTGTATCTGTTAACGTCATTAAAGAGAACATAGAACCAGCTCCTTACCTGAAACCCGTAATTCTTCTTTGCTATACAGGATGAATTTTTAAATTTAAGTTTTCTCTGTTACTTCAGTTTGTATATTTTTTGTTTCAAAATTATTTAGGATATGGTCAACTGTATAGTGCTAAATATTTAAATTATTCTTAAAATAATATTTGATCAGTGTCCTAGATAATTTTACGGTACTTAATAAACCGTTCAATTGAAACTTTAATTATTTAAACGGCTAGATTCCATCTTTACAGTGCATTTTGTCGTAATCAGCAATGAATAAGAAGTTAAGAATGTTCTAATTTTATTTTAAAAATTAAAATATCGCTATGTCGTTTTACAAAGTTGCAGTTCTTTTGATATTTTTAAAAGTAACGACGCCATACACCGTTTAAAAATCGCTGGAACATACTGTATATAAACAACTTGTCCTTACGTCTTCTATGATTTTAAATATTTTAAACTGTAGTGACTCGATATTTTACAGTCTTCATTTAGTAATTATACTGACGTTGAGTGTTTAAGGCATATTTTGACTTTTGGATTTTAGGGTCCTAGTCAGAATAAAATATGCGAAATGGATTCCACTAGGCTTAGAAATAGTAATGGTATTAACGAGTATGGTTATTATAGGGTAATATTACTTTAGAAATATTTGTTTTAAAAATTCGACGGCGTATGGTGTATTCAGGACTATACGAGAAATGTCTGAAATTTCGAAAAATGTTTTAGCGTGTTCTACAATTATGTATTCATCGAGATATTGTTAATTAGTATTTTGTCATTCAATTTTCACGTAAGTATTATAGAGCAAAACGTGTATTTCGAGAAATTTAATTAGTCATTTGGTAAAATAATGCTTTTGGGCAATATAAAGAAATAGATTGCCGATGACAATACACAACTGCAGTCTATCTTTTATTTTATTATTTTACAGGTAGTATACAGTTAAAGTTGTGCTACTAGTCTGATGTGAGACAATAATCCTGTCTCGCTCTTCTACGGTACCAAGTCTTCTTCATTTCTCCTACATAAATTTGATTTTATTCCTACGTGAGCAGAAAACTGGCGGAAAGACAATTTGTTTTCGATTTCAGAGTTATTCGACAGATGATTAAATTCATTCGTGTTCTTTTAGTTGCAAATAGTTTAATCGTTTCTTCCATGTGTGTGATGGATTGATAATCCTAATTGGTAACAATTTTGATACATATCGATTCTACTTTTGATCGGGCAAAAGATGACACGTTAAAAGAGCAACGTGGACTAAGTTAGTTGCTCTTAAAATTCTCAATCGATATTTTTTACCAGTTTATCAATAGGATGGTATCTAAATGGATAAACAGCTGATACGGCGCTAAACCAAATTTCATTTATTTTTGTTATTTTAGTTTTAATACAATATTTTCTTTTCTAACACATACCTCTTAAATGATAATTATTTTCTGTCTATATTTATTATTTTACTATCACTGGGAATTTTCCTGTGGGGGATCATGTTAAAGAAACGGAAAATTTTGGCATAACAATTACTTATAGCATTCCAGATGGAAAATCCAGAAGAGGTTGTTAATACCAAGTACGAACAAATAATTTTAAAGTTAAAGTTAAAATTAAACCGACAATTAATAATCAAGGGCAGGAATGCACTCCTAAAGGAAGATTAACCTTAAGAAAATATTTTCCCATAACAATAAAAATAAAATTTAAAAACTCATTAACTTAATATAATAGAAAAACTTGTTTACATGTTAGCGTTAGATACGAAAGACAAACAATTCTATAATTTTATTATTAAAATGTCTTTATTGTTTCTTTATTATCCTAATTAGTCTTTTAAAATTAAATCAGAATTTTTATACTTACAAACTGCTCCATAATCATAAGCGAGTTAACTTTCAATTTGATACATTCGAACTCTCAAAAGCGGCTTAGTTTTTCATACCCATTTAAAGTTGCATTGGTAGGTAATCAAAACTGGAGGGGGGGAGAGGCAACATGTATTTTGCACAATTTACACTGTTAATAGTATCCACTGAGTACAGCCTACAATATACAATACAGATAACAGTTCTTTTGCAAATCGGAATTGCGATTTATATAAATAGGAAATATTAGGGAAATCTACACAGATCACTTACGAACGACATGCCTTCACATATGTACATATATGCTTTGTACTGTTGAATTTAAGAATTTAGACAAAACTGGTCGTTGACTATCGTTAATTAGAGAAAGCATGGTGTCATTATGTCAATGTCGTTTGTTACAAATTACTAAGAAGCTTCAGTATGTGATTACAAAATAGCTGTTATCGGTACTAGACATGGCAATTAGGAAAAGAAGAATGACAAAATCAATTTGTGTTCTTCCTACAGAAGACTAAGTAAACTGCAACTGTTAAGTAATATGCTATATTAGTGTGATTTTTCAATAATTTATTTTAATATAGATTCAGGTATAAATTAAACAGTTAATTGTACAATGATTACAAGCAATTCAAATTCTTGAATGAATATACATATACATATATTACCAAGCTGTTAATCTGAGCAGGCACCATTCTTCCATTGCAAGACATTATCCTGTGGTGCAATCTGTTGAATTATTTTCAAAGGAAATTGTGCAGTACTCAACTGATTTTTAATTCTAATACATAGTAATAATGACTAGTTTATTCATGCAAAATATTCCTCTCTATACTTGAATTTTAATCGATTATGCAAGCAGCATTAACATAACCAACTTGGTAATATTGAGAGCATTTACTGCACTCGCTCAAAATTTACATAGGTAAAATAGAAGGTCATTTTGTTTGTGTTTTTTTTTTTCAATCAATTGAGTTTATTTGATTTTCTTTTGCTGATATTTAACTACAACTTGTAAAAACTCCTGTAAATAGCTTTTTATAATTTTAAATCAAAAATTATCAGAAGAGAAATTTAATTGGGAGAGGCTTAATATGCATAATAAGTTGTGTATTAATTAATTGATATTATCCTTAATGATGCGTATTTTTCATGCTTTAGGGACATAATTTAGAACTCTGTAATCTCATACTATGTATAAACACATGTTTAAATCTTTTTACAGTAAAAAAACCTGTAATACTGCCTGCCATAAAAATATATTAATGGAGGTTTAAAGTCTGTGGATGTAACCTAGTGCAACCTAGTGGATATAGCATAATGTTAGAAAGTGAATATAATGCTTTTAAGGTAAGAGAGCTTTTAAGTACGACTTATAGTGTATTATCCATTACAATCAAAAAGTAAAACAATGATACTCAAGAAACTACCTACAGTTATATATATATTTTTTCACATTCATTGATATGTTCTATAAAACTAAAGATAGGCAAACTTTTTTAATGAAAGGGACTAACGAGAAAAATCTAGACGAGCAAGCATAATTATATAATGTATCATTCATATGGAAAAAAAAGTAGGACAGTCTTTTCTGGTATTCATATTTAGCCCGCGGGCCACAATGTTATTCTGTTGTTTTCTTAAGCAACTGACAAACAAGAGCTTAACAAGGTAAAGCTTAAGCACAATTATTCTTCTGCATCCCGTTACGGCCAACACTAAGTGTTCCAGAAGGAAGATTTCAAATATTATTTAGTCATGATTTAAACTGAAATATTCAAAATTATCAATTCAGTGCTGACCATAAGAGATGCTAGTATTAAGTATGTCGAAATGCTGACTAGCAGTGCCCAGCTTTATAACCATAAACAGACTAAAATCAAAAGATTCAAGAGCACTATTTAGAATAGTTGTTTCAGATCAGAAAAATTAAAGTGGACGCCATTCTAACTGTGACAAAGACAATTAATTATCTAAAATAATCGATCTTTGAAATTCATCAGAAATTTCTGTGGTATCAGGTCCTCTTTAGTCATTCACTGGTCTTAATTCCTTCTAATAGGCAATTGCTCTCTAACTTTTTCAGATGCGTAGTTGCAAAGCGACAAACAGTAATCGGAAGAGATTGACTTAGATTCTTAGTCAATCAAAAAATTTAAATTTATGGTTTTATTATTTTATCAATGGTTAATCAAGTATGTCGTTCAGAAAATATGTAAGGTATTCCGCTATCGAGAAAGTTTGGGAAACTGCTTCAAGGGGATCATAGATAGATAAAAATAAAGTTAAGGAAAATAATAGAGCAAGTTTTTAGAAAAGTACATCGCGAGTAGGAATAGGAAAAGGAAAAAAAGATACCAAAACAATAGAAACAACATAGGAGAGCAACGTAGAACGACGACGTAGAAAAAAGCAGAAGAAAAGGAAAGCGGGAGTAAACTAAAAAGTAGGCAAAAAGGTATAAAACGAATAGAATAGTATACAATTAGCACACTTCGTTTTACTTTTTGGCTTTCTTTCTTTCACTAAGGGATCGCTCTTACTTTCTTGTTCTATACCAGGGGTCGGCAACCCGCGTCTCACGAGCCACATGCGGCTCTTTTCGGAATGATAGACATGTTCACGTTTTCATTCTTAATATACCTACCATTTGATAATACGTTGGTAAATATTATTCTATTTTCCTCCATTTATTTACTTATTAAAATATTTCTTTTTTATTTTATTATTTCCAACCGAGTTCGGTGTGGTAGATACAGTTTGCGCTGTCCGGTCAGCATTAGCACAATCACAGAAGCGAAAAGCAGCTGGATGCAATCTTCAAATAATGTGACCGCGCAAGTTTTGTTGTTTCTCATAAGACTGCATTTGCAAAGCAAGGAAAACCTTTCACCGATGGGAAATACGTAAAAAAGGGCGTTTTAAGTATGGCCGAACATCTCTACTCTGACTTAAAAAATAAAGAAGATATTATTAAAAAAAAAAAAATTAAAGACACTCCTCTATCCGCAAAAACTGTTCGAGACAGAACAATTAAGATGGGCAAGAATGCGACAGATCAACAGATGAATGATATAAAATCGGCATCTGTATTTACTTTGGCATATGACGAATCGTGTGACCGGAAGGATATCGCACAAGTTAGTCTTCTGGGATGATATGTTTCCGATTACTGGCGTTGCTACCACTTAAAGGGCAAACTCGAGGTGAAGATATCTCTGTAGCAATTTTGAGATTTGTGACTGTTACGGAAACTGACATCAATTAATTGGTATCTATTGCTATAGGTGGAGCACCCAGTATGAGAGGTAAGCCTAAAGGCTTTGTTACTCTCTTCATACAAAATGTGGAATACAATGTTTTTACGTTTCATTGTATTATTCATCAAGCAGCGCTATGCACGCAGACATTTCCCATCGAAGTTGTAAAGATGACATCAATCATTGACAGTTTTGTGGGGCACTTTTCCAATGTTAGCTTCATGCTTTGAACATATTACGACCTTTTTAAGTCAAAATGAATACGAATATCAAGAGTTAAGTGATGAAGAATGTTACCTCTACAAGGTAGAGGTAACACTGCAAATACACTTCTAGAAACCGTCCTTACCTTCAAACAACAACTACTATTGTTTGCGGAAGACTTCAGGAGTGGAAATCTGTTTCATTTCGAAACTTTAAGAAAACATCTGGAAACTACTTGAAATGTCATCGATAGTAAGAAGTTCTTTTTGGCAGCAATTGCAAAAATGCATGATTTACTTATGAAAAGTCCACTTTTTTGTTCTTGACAAAACCACTTGCGGCGGACGTCAATCGAATAAATTTTTTGTCATTTCCAACAGTTAACAGAGCTCAGTTTGAACTATAGTTAATAGACTTAAAAAGCGAAGATTTGTGGTCTTCAAAATCTACCCTTTTACAAGTGGAACTAGAAAGCCTGGAAAGAGAAAAAGCGACGTTAACCATGAATCATAAATGGATTGAACTTTCTAACTGTCAAAAGGAGGGCCAATTAATTTTCAAAACATGGATTAGCCTTCCGGATTATTATCATCAACTTCAAATACCTAGCATTTGGAATTTTGACACTTTTTAAGTTTACTTGTTATTGTGAGCAGACATTCTCCAACACGAATGCTATCCAAAGTAATCTAAGAAGTCGGCTTAATGATGTAAGCCTGGAAACTTGTTTATTTACTTGAAGTTTTGTATTTGTTTTTGTATTAAATTTGTATTTCTATTTACCCACATTGCAGTAAAATATTGTATCCCAAACTCCTTTCCTATCCACTGCGGCTCTTTGTAAATCTTGGGTTAAACATTTGGGATAAAATTGATCTTTTCTTCAAAAAGGTTGCCGACCCCTGTTCTATACTAAGTTGATTTTTCACTGGATTTCTCAATGTATAAAGAAATCTTCGGCTTACGATTTCCATTTAACACCCTGAATAATGCATAAGTTCAATTTTTTCATTCCAAGTATAATACCTTACATATTTTTAGAATTTCAATGATATATCTATTGGCAGTTTACTCAATTCTTTCTTGAAACAACTGTAATCTAATTCATAATCACTCCTTTACTATAAATAATGCAAATTGAATATTGCAATATATTCAATGTAAATTAAATATAAGCAACTCAAGTGCTACCTATAAGCCATAAAATGTAATCAGGACAATTAAAATTGTCGTGTATCGATAAGAATTCTGATCATCATAAAGTAGTATATTAAGCTCGTTTGTTTAGATTTCTCTTTAGCTTCCTACTTATTAGTGTAGTAGGAAATCAACTATTAAAAACTGTCTTTATGCCATCACGTAAATAGTTTAATTATTGCAATATTTTGAAGGTTCAAGTTGCCAATTGACTTTTGATCAGTCTTTATTTACAGTCAGTTATAACTTATGCATTTACAGCAGGTTATTAATTATGTTCTTTGTACAGAATGTTTCGTGATTCTTGTCTTGAGATTTTCAATTTTCATTTTCGAACACCCCATACAATGAAGTGGTATGGTTACGTTTCGAAACTTATTTTTCAAAAACTAAGATCGAAGTTACTTCTTAACTAAGGAAATAAATTTTCTCTTAATTGCACCAAGGCGGTCGAGAAGTTTGGAAAAGTTTTAGAAGAAATAATTGAATGACGCCAAAACTGTTAGGTTTAGAAAATTATAATGTTATATCGGTAGCGATCATGGAGTATGAAAAGAGTTATACTGGGAGTTTTATTTACTCTGTATAACTGATAATTTTAGAATTTGCGGATGCTCGACAAATATCTACTAATAAATTTTCAATATGAATAACAAGTTACAGGTTATGTTGCTTATTGATATTTGCTATTTTAAAGATAAATTAAAATATTATGATATAATTAATTTAGCTATTGTTATAATACCAGAAATTCTGTAGTCTTTGTTTAAATTTGATCATCTTTCTAATGTTATGTTAGTACTATTGTAAAAATCTGCATAAGTATGTGAAATAACGCAAGAGAAAGTTACACATTTATTAAACGGATGTGAAGTAAAATATGCCATCGTCATTCATTCTAGAATTCAACCAGTTTTATTACAACCACGTATATGTTATATTTGTATACAGAAAAATGGTATAAATGTTCTAAATATTGCATTAGTTTGAAAATTACTGAATGCAATAACAACATATACGTTTGTAATGGATCACGTTCAGTGTGCGATTGAATACTAATGGTTGAAAACACCTAGATAATATACAAAGGGAAATTTATATCGAATGGTATAGAAATTGTACGTCACAAATTTCCAATAATCTAGATATCTAAGTTTTATTTATGCAAGAGCTAGTTATAGTACGTATTAATAATACTACACACACTGAATTTCATTTAAACTTATGTGGGATGTGGTTGTCTAGAAGCAAAAATAAATTTTATGTAGGTGAATTTCGAAATTTAGACAAGTACTAGGATTTTACACTATAGTTTAGTTAAAATAAAATCTTCCTTAAAATTCTTCTTGAAAGGTATTTATAAATTTCTTAATAGGTTGTTTGACGGTTAGTTCGATTCCACACTGTTAATTTTAACAAAATCATTTTTAAGTCCTAATTTTGTTGTTGTAAAGCAAATTTAATACAATAAGACGTTAGAAACACTGTTATTTTAAAATCTATAGCACCACTCAGTATTTTATTAAAAATAAATTTGCACAAATAATATTTCCACATGAAAAATAACGCACCAGGGTCCAAAAAATTTAACAAAAATATTTTCATCTGTCGCGTACCAATCTCTATTTTTATTTTACCTCGAACTGAACTTTCTTTAATACTTGTTATTTTAGTAATCTCACGCTTTCGCCTTTAATACAAAAAAAAACTAATCTTGTAGTCTGCAAGTCGTTGCTCCATTCCGTAATGTAGCTTTATGAATGTATTTTGTACCTTGTTTAGCAAAAAATCCTCAGGTAAGCAATCGAATCCTGCAGACTTGCGTGCTACAATGTAGTTGAGAAGATTCAGAAATGGGACAATCATTGGAGAGAACCGTCAAAACTAACACGAAACAACAGCACTTTAAATAGATTTAATCCAATTCAAATAGAAATGTCGGAAAATCCTCTTTTTACAGATACTGCCGCGTGACGCGCTAATCTTTAATTTGATGTTAATTGTTGGTTTAAAAAACACATGTGTACTTGTTTTCATCGTATCGTACTAATACACTTTACCAGCACGACTAATTACACCAAACTGATATCAAAAATAACTTGACTTCGCAGTCAGGCCAAACCTTCAAAATAACACCGTCCTTACGACGCAGAGCAGACGAAATTGCAGCTGTTTACGAAAATCAATTTAAATAGATTTTATTGCGGAGAATGTGCTTTAGAGTGACTACGGGTTCCAATCATCAAGTTTTGTGAAATGTGGTTACTGAATCATTTACTTATATTTAGCTTCAAATAAAAAAAAACTGACCCTGAGTAGAAAATTGAATGAAACTATAAAACTCTTTTTAACTGCATCTTTAACATATGAATATGAAACACCTTTTACATAGAACCTTTTTCAAATAGCGTCTCTATTTTATGGGTAGATACTAATTATGCGCAGCTGACTGCATGGAAAAGCTCGTCTTTGAATTGATAGAAAGGCTTCGTCGAAGCTGAATTATACAGCACGTTAGTAACGTCAAGGTAACGTTTAAATCAAATGATGTTCTACATTAACGATGGAATTCAAAAACGTTTTCTATCAACCAATTTAATAGTTTATATTAAGCAATCTCTTTATTGCTCTCAAAGAAAAATGAATTCCACTAACTGCTTCATAGTTTTTTCTCAAATCCTACCTGTTAATTCTATCTTATTAACTGTATACATTATTTCCTATTAAATAATTATAAAAATATGTGTCTGATGGTTTTAAATTTCATCTTGTAGTAACATCATTATCCATTCAAGTTTATAAATTATACACACCGCTTTTTCCTGTGTATTAAAAAGAAAACTTGGGAAAGGTTTTGAGAATTGATTGCCATTAAGCCTATTACATTCTGAAATAATTAACAGATGAATTTTATTAATACAATCAATTAGAAAATAAAAAATGTTGATATCATCCTGACCATTAATTTACTATCGATCAGTAATATCGAAATACGATGGAGTTCCTTAAGACAATATTCTAGTCAATATTATATTACAACGATTTATTTTATACTGTCCTTTAATAATGTCGCAGTTTGATTAATACATTGTAAACTGACTTTAATATTATGTAAGAATAACGTCACTTTTGTATGCGTTTTCACAAAAATCATTAGAGTAGTATTCTTTTTCTTTTTTTCTGTAAAAGTATTTAATTGAATTTCAGACATTCTTCACCACAATGCTAACTGGAACGAAAACCTGTCGAGCAATTATTTTAACCATCCTTAATTATTGTCGTCTACTAGTTGAGTATCGACGAGACGTTAAAATTTCAATGCTTTACCTATCACAATATAGTTAAGTTCAATTATAGTTTTTTTCCCAACAAATCGATACACGTCTGGATGGCTATCCATTATTGAAAATTCACTAGTACTAAGTAGTTTTTCATATCTCTCGAACTGTTCTCTATTTCGCATCGCAACCACTTAGGTAAATGCATAAATTTGTAAAAGAGAATAGATAAGAAATAAACGTCGAGACGATTTTTTAAACCGGCTCATATAAATTCTATATTTAAAATGATGTTTCAGAATCCTCAGAATTTGCACCAAGCGCGACATTTATTTAGCGTATGTTTAACCTACACTAAATATAACTCCCACATGAATCAAGAAAAGACAGCACTCTTTTTTTAAAGTTTTTTCACAATTCCAACAGGTGAGTCGTTAAAGAGTCTGTACGAAGTTTGTATCTTAACCCTAACTAAATTTCACGAACAAATGTTAGCCTAACAATAAGACGATTTTCAATTTTTCCTCATCATTTGTTTATTAGATAATTAAGTGTATATGCCAATTTACGCGTTCTAGAAGAATGCATGTGTAGTATACGTATCTTTTGTTTTTATTAATTATTGAAGGTCAAATTTTAATTATAATCGTATGGGAATTATAAACAAAATAAAGGGCATAACTAACAATAAGTGACTAATATTTTTCGATTATTCTTGATTAAGATAACATTTGTTTGGATTAAAATTTTGTTACAATAAGAAAAAAAATAACAAAGAACACAAATAAATATTTATCAGTATTTGTAATATCATCCATAGATAGTAATGTACAAATATGAATGGGTTATACAGGGTTATTCAATAATGTTAATTATCTACATAAATTGAGTTATCAAACCGAATTCTTATTATTACATCACAGCGAGCTATACAAGCAAACTACCGTACTATGGGCCGGTATTTCCATCTTTCATATAACCGTCTTGTTAGTCATCTGGTAGTTATAGTTATATGCAAGAAATATCTGCTAGATATCCAACACGGGTATTTCAATCCAGCTCAAGTATAAATTTATCTTGCAGATTGGTAGCTGTTAGATTTTTGTAGGTTGGTAATTGTGCGTAAACAAAAGATACTCATGACCGAAATTCTACCCATATCGGACATAGTGTATCGTGGAGTTGCCTGCTATCAAATTAACTAATTTAAAATATTTACCAATTCTTTGCTTATTTGTTTCTAGCTTCTAATACAATGAAGGTTCCTCTCACCTATTTGAGATTCTTTACCTTGAATCTATGGAAGAAAATTTTCTAAACCGTTTCGATCCACTCTTTCTACCTTAATCCTTAATAATTTAAAAAGTTTTCTTAAAGAGCAATTCACCTGTTAGAAATCATAAAAGCAATGCCCACCCAAAAGGGTCTTTATCTTAAAATTCACTCTAACAAACACAAGTGACTTTTATCCGTTCTCAGATCATTTTGATGTGTAAAGATAGAAAAAAAAAATGCAAAAATGATTTATTAAAAGAACGAGACCTAACAGAAATCAAGACAAAAGGTAACGGAATCACAAAGTCGGTGAACCTAATCGTTTATTTTGCAGTGTAATTTTCTGATACATTTAACTATGTGGGCACATTATCGTTGGGTAAGTGCATAGCTACAGGTAGTTCAACTTTTCACACCATAATTAAATTATGCTTTTAACGTTAGACGTCTAGTATTATTAGTAAAAAATACTAATACAGTAAATGAAACACAAGAAAAGGAATACCTCAACTGAACGATTCTCGAAATACTAAGTGAATCTAATTCTTACTATAAAAATCAAACGACTTGATATGTGTAAAACAGTCATACCCAAACCTCGACCTTGACTATTCAAAAAACGCGAGGATAAAAAATTATTGGACTAAAAATATTATGATAAATGAACAGAAAAAAGTTAAATATCTCAAGTTGATAGTTTCACCTTATTACTAATACGCTTATTTATTCGGGTTTTTTTGTTTTATATCTTAACGTGGTTTGCAAAAAAAAGTGTCTTACTTCAATGACCTACATTTTTAAAATTCTCCTTGTCGCAGAAAAAAACAAATAATAAAGAAAAAAACTTCGTATCTGATTTTCATACTGAAGCATGCAATGCCCATAAGGAATAAATTAAAGGTCATTATAGTGTACTATTTTTGTTAATATCTATACAATAAAGGATTGTCAGAAAATGGTTAAACAAAGATTTACCTAGAAAGCACTGTAGATAAATATTGACGACTGTATTAATTATTCAACTCTGTTCGAGACGTTTCCACTGGAAATACAAAGTTCCTGTTTGAGAATTTAATGATTAAAGAGTTCCGCAATATGTAAGGAATGAATCACACGCATTTTTGGCAGACATTAGTAAAAATCAGCTGATATCTTAATTTTATTTCTATTCAAATTAAAATCTCCAGTTTTTCAACGTGAGCAGAATAAATAAGTGGCTTTTCAGTGAACCATATTCATAGAGCGGCCCCTTTCCAATTAACAAAACGAGTTTCTAATGTTATTTTGCCATGTTTGAAAGACAATTTAAACGACCTTACACCTACTATGAACAAAAGAAATATTCGCAATTAATAGAATGCATTTTAGAAATGGCAATGTTCCGGATTTATAAATACGTTATCGTTGGACAAAAGAACAATGAATAATTATCGTGCACTACTTAAGAAAGACCTTCACTTTACTTACAAGGGATCCCTTTAAAAATATTTTGGAGAAAATTCGTTATTTACTCCAAATTCTCTTGGATCTCTTTATTCAGAAAATGTAGGTAATAAAATCTTTTTATTTTATCTTAGGTTTTTGAGTATTCAGTAAAAATATAAACAAATAAATTCGTAAATTATAGGTATAAATTAAAAAGTGATGGTTATTAGAGAAAATTATTTTTGGAAACCATCTGATGCGCTTGTGATGTACGTTATGGCTATTTTTAACATTTCTGTTATAAATAGTTGAAAATGTGCCCTTTTAATGATGCGTGTTTTCATTTCGCGGTTTGGTTTTCTTTGTACCGAATTGCGGAATACTCTTTCATTAAAACCATGTTGCTCAATAGGTACAAGTTACATTTTTATAACAGTATAAAAAATATTTCGATATGATAAAAACTTCCATAAAAATGTCTCTCGAGTGTGTCGAGTTTTCAGCTTAGAAACATAAACTGACCTTGAAACTTACAGCCCTCAGGTTCTTTGTTTAACAAATCACCCAGGTAAGTTACTGCTCATAACAATGGTATTTTAAAGGAAATTCACCAAATTCTTCACGAATGCATTCATTGATACGTTCAAAATCTTCCACTACTAGATTATTTTCTGTGAAGTAAGTAGTCTAGACTAGATCTTTAGTTAAATATGCAATATCACTATGTACGAGCGAATGCTACCCTGATAAAATCCCCTAGTGAGGAGTGTTTGCTCCCTCGTTCTTGATATTCTCATGGAAAGAAATTGCTGAAAATATACTTATATCAGCTCGAGAAAAGAATGTCGATTTAAAATAATAATTTTTCGCTTGAGAGGTATGTTTTACTTTGTAATTCTTATTTATTATATTTAGTGAATGAAGTTAGAAAGTTCAATACAGGTAAAAATTAATTCCAGAGTACAGAAAAATTGTATTGCATAGTAAAAACAACGTTAGAAGAAAAACTACGACTGATGATAAGTTAAAACCAATAGTGCTTAATGCATATTTTAATACAAACCTGTTTTTTTCAAAACAATGTTAAGTTTTTTCACTTGGTTTTAATTTATGATGGTCGTTTACAACCATGCTTTACGACGACGACGTAATAGTCGATGGGATTCAGATCAATATCTACAAAACAGATTCTCGTAGAAATTTGTTAATAAATGTTAATAAAATGTAAAATTTCTAATTAAAAGAATAACTCACTTTCTTGAACACATCTAAAATTCAACAGTCTCCTCTTCACCAGGTTCTACAATTTCTAATTATTCTGATATGTCACTGAGGAAGTATTAATATTAACAAATCTAAGATTCTCTCAGGGTAGATCTTTGGCAATGCAAAGTCTTTTCATCGAGCTCTAATTGTTGTAAAACGTATATTCAAGACCACTTTCCAGAACACAAAATTGGGCGTGTTTGTATCATTAAAACAAACGAAATATCTGCTCAAAATACTTGCAATTAGGTAACATAATGAAAATGATCTACTGTACCCAATTGTACTAATTGTACTTTACTGCTAATAATGCGAAGACAATCATGGTAACTAAACCCAAAAGCGACACTTGGAATGCAAGTTTACAAATAAAGACCATTACGTACACTCTACAGTCCTGCTCATTCAAGAATTCCATTCAAAAAATATTCTGACGATAAAACTTGCCAAAATAGTAGTAGAAAGAATATCGCAATTAAATCTAAAAAGAAAAAGTGACCGAATAGATTTTGAAGAGAAGCTGCAGTCGCTTTTTCAAAAAATGCACCCTAACAAACATTACTCTTGGTTTCTATTTCCAGCAATACCAAATACATATCATCAAAATTTATCGAGTTGGTTTTCGTCTGATCTCGAAAATGCCGTACTAAGAATAACTGTTCTAAAACGTAAAAATCAACAAAATCTTGAAAAACACAAGAAATTAACGGTGAATTCAAAAATGCACTTCTCCCAAAATTTTTCCTAACCTGTATTTAAAATCCCTGAATTTTCACTAAGATTGGCAAAATTCCCCACATAAATGTAGAATTATAAAATTTCCTAACTAATTATTTCCTGTTTTTCGAGTTTCCCAGAATGACGAGTTGGGACCCTCTCTAGGAAAATATAAAATGCACAAACACTTAAGCTTAAGAGTTCAGCATTTCGATTATAGTAGCGTATGCTAATGTTACCACAAGCTATCTGCAGATTTGCAATTTAAATTTTTAGAAGATGAGCGTGTACATTCATGGTATGCCTCTGGGATTGTATAGTGCAAGACAATATTGTAGGACAATATATTGCATAAATATATGTTTCTATTTCCTGTTTTCCACGTTTTCCAGAATAAAGAGTGTTAATCTTACCACGAGCTATTTCCAGATTTGCAATTTAATTTTCAAAAGATAAGCATATACACTCATGGTATGCATCTGGGATTGTATATTGCGAAACATAAAATTGCAGGACAATATATGGCATAATTAAACGTTGCTAAAACAATTTGGAAAAATAACAAATTAAAACTGACAAGGATTTGCATAGAAATTTAATGAGCAATTACAGCTAGAACGCAAAGGTCAACCGTTGACCTTGATGATCAAGTATGACAACAGGTACACTCGTACAGATATTCCATCCGTGACGATCAATGTAATATTTCTTCTTTACAAAGAACATCTATCAACTACAATACATACATAACAATAAAAAAATTAATCTGGCCTTTCACTCAAAATTACTTCTTAAAAGATCACTAAGTGGCCCCTTTTTCAAAAAACCAAAAACCCAAAAGAGAGTCCGTTTACTAAATTTGACAGATGGCATAAACAAAACTTTGGAATAAACTCTATTTTGGACAGATTCCAATAGCAGCGCAACTGAACAAAAATTTAAAATAATGGATCTTGCTGGAACCGTTTCTGTTGTAGTATCTCCTTGTGGGATTTTTACTTCTGAACCTTAAAAACGAACTAATTCTTGCTTGTAACCGGAAACTGTAATAGTCATAAACAAATTGGCAGATTGGCCAATGATAAGACAGTTTTGTTGTCACTGGAATCTGCCAGATTTGAATTTAACAAACTTTCTAAAATTCTGGAAAATGGCCAAATAAAGTCTATTTTGCGGACAACAACGTTCGCACCATTTCGCGCATTACACTGAATAGTTATTCATCAAGAACAAAATTTTCCAAGCCGGGAAAGAGAAAGAAACTTTAAATGTCGTTCAAACAGTCTGAATACAAAGTATTTATAAAAAGGTGACCCACAAGTGACCGTTTATTGATGTTTGACAAAGCTTTTCCCTTTTCCACATAGATTAGTGACTTCTAGTGACCCTTCCCTTAAAAATGAGACTGACATTTTATGCACCAGTGACCAATTTTGCGATAATGCTTGGGTTAGCCTTAGATAGAATTTACGACGCCATCCACCGCACCGCCGAACAAATCGAAAGTTATTGTCAGACAATAACTTACGATTAGTCGGGGTAAATTCTACTACATACCTGAGGTTTATAAAACTCTAGTATTATTCCAGAATTGGTCTGCTCTGATTCTTCTGAAAGTTCGCAATATATTATTGTCCTAGACAATATTATGTCATACATTGTACGATATTGTCCACAATATAATATCGTCCTGCAATATATTCACCTACAATATGTTTTCGAGCAATTATGTGTATGCAGAAACGCCATTGTAAGTATTATGCGATCATGTAACCAACTTTTTCTTTGTCGTCGACGCCATGACTCTCTCTATACAAGCTTCCTGTCAAAACTGCATTTTCGTTTTCTACTTAATAGAGAAGGAACAATCGCCCTTTGATATTCATAAAATTGTTAAAATTTATTTCGGGCACTTTTCTTACTTATTCTTGTAAATAAGATTATTTTACTGAAAACTGCCAATTACCAAGAGCAAATCAAGTAAAAAATAACAAATTTCACTTTTCTAATTATCAGATAAGTTTATCTCACCAATAGGAATATTTTTCTCTCTTTTGAAAACTGTTTTGAGATGTTGCTGTCTTCGGTTATATTATCAAATTTACGGTTATCACTGAAGGGCTATTTTTTCCTACAAGACGAAACTAATTTCTAAATTCCATGCGACGATAAATACGTTTACTTGAATAGTAAATATATCTCTCCCACTATAATTAAGTGCAATTATTTTTGAATACTTAATGATTTAGCTCTACAGGCAACAAAAAAGGTTATTTAAAAAATTATATTCGTTAGCTACATGGGAATGTGTTTCCTCCGTGTTTTCTTTTCTGAATGAAATTTGGTTGTTTACAATTATTGCTAATTGTGAATGAATTGTCTAACTAAACAATCTTTATTTTTTACAATCTAGTTTCTTCAGATAGCAAGAAAGAATATCGAGTTGGGACTAATTACTTAAATGTTCTAACCTATAGTCATGAAATAATTTTAGCATAACAACAGTGTGATACGCTTGAATGTGATATTCCTATCGTTTAACTCACTTGAGAATTAAACAAGCAAAAATATTCGAGAAGAAAATTTAAATTGGATTACTATGTCTATACGCGTTTATGCTCTACTTTTAATATTCATTTTATTGACTGTTCACTAGACTGGTTTTTCAATTTAAGATAACGGGTCATTCTGGTTATCCTTTCTGCCTCTATCATAAGCAAATCTACAAAAATGACCAAAAACCAAAACTCAATCAGAAATCTTCGAGCACCTATTTACTAATCGAAGCTTTTGAGACAGACTTGCAAATTATTACTTTTACTAAGTCACACAAATCTAGGGCAATTATCAATTAAAAGACAGAACGAAGTGTTTATCATCTTGGAACTAATTATGAAAAAAATTATAAACTAGATAGATTTTCTAGTAATTAAAAAAGGACATGTGATAAAGACAATTATTTATATAATTTTGTGCATTGCGCCAATTTTGTTAATTTAATCTATGTTAGTAGCTATAATGGTAATAACAATTTACTGTTGAATAATCCTGTTTCAGAAAATATGTAAACAAATCTGAAAAGGCCAGAACACAACGATATTTAAGTCTTTTTTTGTGGAAGGTGTTACTATGTCATGAATATAAATCGATCGAAACTAATGCAGTTTATCACGGTAAGCATCTACAGGAAGTATAGGAAAACAATCTTTTAAGACTTGACGAAGATAGCAGTAATTGAGTTGATCATTAATAATACTTTAACTTATCAAAAACAGCATCACTAATTGTAAGTTATTTATGTAACTAATGTACATAATCCCCAGTTCTTTAAAGTGGTTTAATTCTCTACAACACCAATTTCAGTTATTTTATGTTATAAACATCTAATAAGTAAAAAAATGTCTTAATTACGTTAACAAGAAAATTATTAAGACCTACATTTGCTGCAGAGAAACCGTTTCCATGGTAATCTAATCTCGGCGTCCAATTTCAATTATAATCAATGAAGATGTTCTTTTAAGAAACAAATATGAGAAACAGAAGTAGGTGGTATCACTTACTATTTATGTGGATTAAAGCATCAAGATTTACAGATGATGCATTCTAGCAATTTTTATCTTTCTTTTTACAAAAGTAAACCGTAAGATAAGATTACGATACTATATAGATTTTTCCTTTCAAAGTTTTTATTATTGAAGATAACAATATTCGTGTTTTGTTTGTTTAAAATTTAACAGATGAACTTTCAGCTAACAACATTGGTTAAACCAAACCAAAAATCTGTTTTTGACCTTTAATGTTTTATTAATGTATTCAGTCAAGAAGGTTAAAGGAATCCAGTAAACAGAACACCCACCTGCAAAAACAGTTTCTATCTCCCGCCAGAAGCTCTCGAGATATTTTTACTGATAAAAAAGATATTAAAAGTCCCATCAGCAAGATTACTAACAATAAGGTGTATCGAATTGATCATGTTATAAGTAGTGTTTCCATACCATAAAAGTAGAGTGTCAACTTTTTTAGATGCTCTAGTGACATTTGAGTTAATAGATAATATAATAATTTAACACTCCGATTCTTCTTATTACTTCTTAAAATAACGTAGGACACCCTATATTTATATTTTTGTACACTATAGAATTAAATTTTACGTCCAGGATTGTTGGTACAAAATAGTTTTTTGTTCATCTAGAATGTAAGACTACCTGTAAATTATTTTTTGTGTTGATCAAGGTTTTGCAGAAAATCAAGATGAATTTGAAGATTTAGGTCAGTCTCTGGAGATGTCAAAATTCTTTTTTCAGGGAGTAGTAGTTATCTCGTCTTGATAATATAAATAAGCATAGAACTGCTTAGGCTTGTTGCAGGAAATTACAAAGAAATTACATTATTCTCGGATTGCAAACAACAGACTCGAGTCTCAAAGATTAATAGTATAGGGAAAAATATATTTAGGTCTGGCAAAAATTCCTTGTAGGTTCATCTAAGCATTCTACAGGTTTCTGCTCGGCAAAAAGCTATTTACCAAACCTCTGATTTTGCGTATCTTTGGTTGTGAAAAACAGAGTTTAAATGTTTGATTAGATAAAACAGCAATAATCCATGATCTTTCTACGGTAGATTGTTTTCTTTTTTGTTTCTTCCAGATGTTTCAGTACATTTTTTCTTGTGTTATCTTGCGGCCGCTTTTTTTCCTGATCATTTGCTAAATTTGTATAGGCTGGTTCTTTCCACAGGAGAACACCAGTTTCATGGATTGCAATACTTTCATTCATTTCTTGGTGGAAGCCAAATTTTTATTTAAGCTTTAAACTATCGCCAATATATATATCATCAACTCAGAAAACTTTACCTCAATATTGTTATATTAGCAAAATAAGTATCTTCTGTTCAGATAATTTGCGTAACTTGATAAATAACAAGGCAACTGCTAAAAATACATGAAGCTCACTCAAAATCAATGAGACTTTTCCATTCTTTTGCAGAGTGCACTGTAACTTTCCACGTAAAATTAAATTTATCGATTTGTTATGTTTCACGTGGACGATGTAGAACTCTACGGAGTAAGTATTTTACATAACTGTATGTCTGTCTCATCTATCTTCTTCTTCCAGAAAACAAGAAAAACAAAAACCAAAATAATTTTTCACCTTCAAGATTTATTTAATTACTCTTCAACTAACACTAGAACAAAAATTAATATGGACTTGTAATCATTTTGTAATATAGCAATTTCCAATAAAAGCTTCATTATAACGAAATGAAAATATTTAGCTTCACTGAAATTTTATCATAACAGATAAAACTGCTGTCTGAAATGTTAATACGTTTTAACATTTTTCAATAAAGAAAATACAATTTGAAAATCAATTACATGGTTTCTTTAAAATTCTTATTTGAAGAACCGGTTACTTATATTATTTGTAATAATTAGTTAAACTTGGAAACCATTAAAAATTTTCAATCGAGTGGAAAAATGCATACAAATTGATGGTTTATCATTATTATTATTATTATTATACATTCAAGCAGCCTTGACTCCTCTCTAGGGCGATGCGACAAAAAAAATTAATTGGGTGATACGTGTAACAATATAAAGAACATGAGGGCCGCGTTGGTGGTTGAGTAGGCATTTGTGCAACTTTTCCAGGTTTCACGATGAGATCGGCACTCCTCGAAAATTACGTGGGAGTTTTATTTTTATTTTCTTTTCTGTAAAAAAGTCCTTTATCAAAAAACCCAAATACGTTGGGTGTGTTCAAAACAATAAGGATCGATATTTTCAATCCAGGTTCTTCGATATTATAAATGCTCATTACAAAAGTATCTAATTGAAAGTTTCCCTTAGCAATTTTACGTTAAAAAGAAATGACACGCATGTGTAATAAGATTTTACTGTCATTTAATACAGTTATAGTTTTCTGAAAAAATGTGAGTTAATGTAGGAAATAAATTCAGTAAATTTGAAGCATCAAGTAATTTTTTGAAAAATTCTCAGATATCAATTTTATTTGAGAAAAATAGACATTTTCATATCAATGTCGATTTTTTGGGGATAATGTTATCATAATATTTTTTTAAATGCCACACCCTATGTATTTAGCTTTAGAAATAACATCACAGGAATAAAACATGTAAGTAGGCTGGCTGGTAGTTAATTTAACGAATTTGTTCCATACTTTTGGCGCTCACTGTATACTCTGAAACTGTTTATTACTGCCCTAACAGATATACCAGGATTCATTTAAAAAATGGGCAGCTTGGTTTGATTGAAGAACTAACCAGTGAACATGGGAACACTAGAAGTATCCATACATTTAATAATAAAATTAACATCCAGTATAATAATCAAATACAAAACTATTAAGATTTTGCGTGAACTCAATTATTATTACATTTAAAAAAATATCAATTAGCATAACTTCTATTAATTGTAAACAAGCAACTAAATTTAACTATTACCACAATTCTCGGTAATTACAACAAACTCGTTCTCTTTTTATATGGGCAATTTTCCATACATATAAATAATATGACAGCTGTAATTATTTTTCATTAACTGCTTTTTGAACCGTGTCGTTTCTGTAAATGTTTGAAAGTACTCTACAATACATATAGAACTTTTTCCTTTTGATTATGGCCGATTTCATAGAAAACGGCTTTATACAGCATTTTAATATTGCAAATGCTGCATTATTTATACAGTTCTGGAAAAAATCCAAGCAAAAGTGGCCTAGTCACGCCACCGATCTATTATAACCTTGCTAGCAGCAACTAAATAAAAGAAAAGTTTGGAGTTTTAAATTTTGTATCGTTTTCTTGCAAGAAATCTAAATAATTACAGAGCACTTTTGGGAAGCTGACAGAACATTAATTTCGTCACACAGAAATTTTAGAAGTTATACACATAATCTTAATAATTCTTGAAAATATGAAATTATTTATATTTAATAAGAAATTTAGTGTTGTACGTCTACTATTATAAACAAACATAAACAAAACAAAAATCTCTTTTTTACAAATTAATTATTGTTTTGGGAATTCATCCTTGGTAACTTCCATGAATAATAACAGTAACACAGGATTTATACCTGGGTAATGTTGACTCAAAAAAAAAACACAAAAAACATTAAATAGAAACAGAACTAAGTAATCATCAATTCCAATCGTGTACAGTGTGTTCAAAATTCGATGCTCATAATTGGAATCTCAAAAACGCTAAAAGATGGCAAGTCAATAGGTGGAAAGTTGTCTGATTGGAAAACTCATTTATTGGTATTTTAAGTTCTTCGAAGTCATTCACGGCTGTCTAGCTAGAATTTACTAAACGCTAATTTATTCAAAGGCACTTGGTGTATTTCCTCATCTCCGTCTCTGTCAAACCAACAAAAAAATGGAATAGAAGAAGAGAAAAGTAGATACTTGAAGTGATAACAACAGTTTCATGGATAATTCTAATGGATCTAGCAATCCAGAATCGCAAATGACATACTATGGGAACATAAATTTACAAAAAGGAAAACGAAAGACGATAATCAGTAGACAACCCAATAATGATAATTAATTAAAAAAGATCATAATGGACACTAGAAATGGCGACACAATTTTATGTTACTAGCTCGAATACTTAAATTAACCTTGTCAATTGCAAAGTTTAAAAATCCATTAAATCGATTTGTAAGCGCCCAAAGTAAAACAATAATGTATTATAATATTAATGGGTCTAGTGCAGGGGTCGGCAACCTTTTTGAAGAAAAGAGCCATTTTATCCCAAATGTTTAACCCAAGATTTGGAGAGCCGCAGTGGATAGAGAAAGGAGTTTGGGATACAATATTTTAATGCAACATGGGTAAATAGAAATACAAATTTAATACAAAAACAAATACAAAACTTCAAGTAAATAAACAAGTTTCGAGGTTTACATTGTTAAGCCGACTTCTTAGCTTGCTTTTGATATCATTCGTGTTGGAGAACGTCTGCTCACAATAATAAGTAGACCTAAAGTGTCAAAATTCCAAATGTTAGGTATTTTGAGTTGATGATAATAATCCGGAAGGCTAATCCATGTTTTGAAAATTAATTGGCCCTCCTTTTGACAGTTAGAAAGTTCAATCCATTTATGATTCATGGTTAACGTCGCTTTTTCTCTCTCCCGGCTTTCTAGTTCCACTTGTAAAAGCGTATATTTTGAAGACCACAAATCTTCGCTTTTTAAGTCTATTAACTATAGTTCAAACTGAGCTCTGTTAACTGTTGGAAATGGCAAAAAATGTATTCGATTGACGTCCGCCGCAAGTGGTTTTGTCAAGAACAAAAAAGTGTACTTTTCATAAGTAAATCATGCATTTTTGCAATTGCTGCCAAAAAGAACTTCTTACTATCGATGACATTTCCATTAGTTTCTAGATGTTTTCTTAAAGTTTCGAAATAAAACAGATTTCCAGTAAAATTTCTGTAACCATTCTTCATCACTTAACTCTTGATATTCGTATTCATTTTGACTTAAAAAGGTCTTAATATGTTCAAAGCATGAAGCTAACATTTGAAAACTGCCCCTCTGGATAACCAACTAAGTTCATTGTGTAAAAGAAGGTCGGAATATTGACTGTTCACTTCTTCGAGAAGACCACAAAACTGTCAATGATTGATGTCATCTTTACAACTTCGATGGGAAATGTCTGCGTGCATAGCGCTGCTTGATGAATAATACAATGAAACGTAAAAACATTGTGTTCCACATTTTGTATGAAGAGAGTAATAACGCCTTTAGGCTTACCTCTCATACTGGGTGCTCCATCTATAGTAATAGATACCAATTTATTGATGTCAGTTCCCGTAACAGTCACAAACCTCAAAATTACTGCAGAGATATCTTCACCTCGAGTTTGCCCTTTAAGTGGTAGCAAAGCCAGTAATCGGAAACATACCGTCCCAGAAGACTAACTTGTCCGATATCCTTCAGGTCACACGACTCGTCATATGCCAAAGAAAATACAGATGCCGATTTTATATCATTCATCTGTTGATCTGTCGCATTCTTGCCCAGCTTAATTGTTCTGTCTCGAACAGTTTTTGCGGATAGAGGAGTGTCTTTAATTTTTTTTTTAATAATATCTTCTTTATTTTTGAAGTCAGAGTAGAGATGCCATACTCGAAACGCACTTTTTTTACGTATTTCCCATCGGTGAAAGGTTTTCCTTGCTTTGCAAATGCAGTCTTGTAAGAAACTGTAAAACTTGCGCGGTCACATTGATTGAAGATTGCATCCAGCTGCTTTTTGCTTCTGTGATTGTGCTAAGGCTGACCGGACAGTGCAAACTGTATCTACCACACCAAAATAAAAAAGAAATATTTTAATAAGTAAATAAATGGAGGAAAATAGAATCATATTCACCAACGTTTTATCAAATGGAAGGTATATTAAGAAATGAAAACGTGAATACGTCTATCATTCCGAAAAGAGCCGCAAGTGAAGATACTACATCAATATACGAAGCAACGAGATATTATTACATGTTATGGATTGTTTTTCAATATTTAATAATAAACTTCAAATTCAAACAGTAGGTTCATAGATTATCCTACAATGATGAAAGTTCTACTTTTGAACAGGTCAAAGGAATCCCATTGGTATTTAATACAAACAAATCTTTACTATTAAGAACATTAATTTTCCAATTGCTATAAATTGGAAAACGAAATACTCCGTTCAATTATGCCACAAGGCATTAAAAGTATCTCAAAAGTACAGAATATGAGTTAACCTACAATCTTGGATCTTCGAAACGAATGAGACTATTACAAGGAAAAAAACAGGAAGCAGATACTTAGCGATACGATTTAGAACAGTTGTGTCGAAAGAGCATTTGCAGCCACATTTGGGAAAAAGCGTAAGTATGTGATAATAGAATAGAAAAACTAATCGCTTCCTTTTGGTGATCCACGGAAAAAATCAATAAATGGTTATTATAACCAATATGTGTTTAATTTAGTTTCAATCTTTTTTCAACTTTGTCCAAAACTATACATGGTTGACTAGCTGGTAACGCCTTTGTTTTTAAAAACTCCATATCTGTAGATCTATATCGTCTTGCATTTTAAGAGTTCTATTCTTATTTTGTCATATTTTAATGCAAGAAATCACTTTATAAACACTTTAATCTCGCAGGTAAGTACTTCAATTTTGTTTTTGGTTTCCATAGATTAGAAATCACTCTATATAACGTAATTACTACTTACTATTCATTGCTAATGTTGATATCTTTTTGATATAAGTAAATAACTCAGTATTACTACATTATAAACATTAATTAAATTTACGAAATTAATAAATTTTCGTTTTCAGTAATGAATCGTAATTTATCCATATCGACGTAGTATTAAAAACTCTTTTAACGTATTTCAAAATGAAACACGCGTAATAAATTACTACGTATATACAAAATTTTAGCACGTATAGTGTATCAGATTAGAACTAGGTTGAATTCATTAATTTCGTTAAAAATGTGATTAGTCTTGACAGATAAAATCCAGTAAAATGTAAACTTAATCAATAATCTTTGATTCGATATTATGTTATTTTGGTATTTAATCTTTTTTAATCATATTCTTTGTTTAGTTCATGATAATTGATACGTGAGAATCACGTTGATAAATTTTTTAGTATGCAATGCACCACTTTTTGTGAAAAAAGTTCTTTTCTTTAAGAAATCAATACTCTGTTATAGTTTCACCCCTTCAAAGATAAAGATCAGAGACGACTATTTTCCAAGTTTCAATTTTTACTTTATGTTTCTTTTTAGTTCTTTAGTAAAATTAGGAAATTATTAGTAATTAAAGTCTAAAAGAAAATTAATTTCTTCTATAAAAAGACTTTCATGGTTTCGTTCTTGAAGAAAATATTTTGATATGCAAGAATCAGTTTAATTAACTTTTATTTTTTTTACACATCAACCGTTATAAATAAATAATAATCATTTTCATATAAAAAGTGGTTAGATTCGGCCTTCTGCTTCTGACAAGGTTAAATTACTGTGAATTATCACAAAAAACTTTGCCGAGACGAGTAGGGCTATTGTTTATGCAACTATTGCCAAAATAATAATCCATTTATTTATTCCCTTGAAAATAATCATGGAAACAAGAAAAAAATAATCATTTTGTTCTTATTTTGTTTTAGAATATGGTCTTAACAAACTATTGAATGTAATCGTATTGTTAAATAGCAAGTGTAGTGGTAAATATTTGATGTATGAGTATTAGTACTGTTAGTGGTCAGCTGACTAATATTGATTTTGTTAAAAAAGGAAATGTAGAAAAACAGCCTTTTTTTAATTTTAACTACGCAATATGGATTTTATTAATAAAACATGATTCTAAGAATTTTGACATATAAAGATTAATATACTAGAAATAACTAACAAGGTGCATATTTGAACTTTTAACAACAGTTTTCTGTAATTAACATATTATATTGCAACCAACAGTTTATCAACTGCTTCTAATACATTGGAATCAGCGAAATTAGATAAAATGATTATTATTACCAATTGATAACAGCCACCTACCTTTTCTGTTTGCTAGATGTCTCAAAATTACACTTAATTTAAAAACTAACTCTTAGTAGACAATACTAATATTACGTAGTGCACTATTGCTATCCAAAAGATATTTGTTTAATTATTCGTTTTATTTAACAAACAAAAAGAAAGTGAAGCAAATCGTCAGGAACGGTCAAAAAGTTGTAAAATCATCTGGAGATATATCTTCCAGTTCTGGCAAAGCTGATGTTCAACTTTTTCTTCAGATTTGCAAGATCTAACCATATGATAGCTGATTTTTGCTGATACAGGATTATTTACCTTCTAGGTTCACCATTAGCATTATAAGCGCAGGATGCCCAGCATTATCAAGAAATTAAAATAAATAGCAAATAGTATTGAATGGCTGAAGTAGTTGCGGCGGATTCGACTGCTTTGATATTGTTTTTGATATTTCAATGAGTAGAATGTGGACACATTTATCAATGGTTCATCAATGTCATTTTCGTAGGATAGTCTATGCTTGTCAAACTAATCGTAATTTTTTTTACCCTTTACAGTCGCGGTGCGAGTAAAGAATTAACGTACAGCTTTTGGCAGATTAAATGAGAATCTGAAGGATCTAAATCGCTTAATAATTGTTGCGCGTTGTATGTTTCAATTACAATAAATAAAAAGGTCAATTGTTTCGATGTATGCATTCTTAAATTTACAATACATAATTATAATAAAAAAACTTGCAAAGTACAGTAATTATTAAACAATTTAAATCCAGATTCTCATTTAACATGATAAAGACTGTACATTTTTGTCTTATCTCCACGTTGCAATCCAATGACAAACAATTATCAAATTGATATCACGGCACTCTACGGCAGATGAGGATGAGAGTAACGATGAAACAGAAAACGTTAACATGTTTCAATTTGCGTCTACCATCTGAAACCTTTAATTGGTGTATCAAAGATGATAGCTACATAAAATTAGATAGTATACCATTTAGACAAAATCAGTTTTAAATGTCATTATTCAGTCCATTTTGCAACAATTCACTCATTACAACTACTGAATATTCTAAGAAAGCAAATCGCAAATATTATTTTCATTGGCATTATCTCCGTTTAATAGTCCAGTCAATGAATACCTAAAAGGGGCTTGTAGAGGACATGGAAGGGGGGAGAATTTTTCTCTTGAGGAATGTGTTGGGAGTAGTTAGGAGGCCCCATTCTTCAAGAATGCCTTTCGGGCATTCATTGACTTTTCTTGAGAAATCACGAAATTTATCCGAAAACTTCAAATTGCTGTAACTTCTGACCTGTCGAAGATAAATTAGTAAACGTTACATATTCTTGAAGAAAATTCGATGCTCTACAACTTCCTGTCTGACGACGTTTCTGTAAAACATAAGGCTGAGGAGTTAGAAGGACAAGTTTGACAAAGAATATCTCGGAAACTATAACACATAGAAAGAAAATGAATATAAACATTCTTGTAGTAAATTTGATTATCTTTTATCTTGTAAGGAGGACGTTTTACCGTAGGATGCACCGTTTCCGAGTTATAAGCAAAATACCGACAAAGGGGATTTTCCCACCCCCCCCACCTGAAGCAACAGGGCTAGGGGCGGGACTTTTAGTATGTTTGCCTCCTAACTACCCTCAACACATTCCTCAAGAGAAAAACTCTCCCCCCCTTCCATGTCCTCTACAACCCTTTCGTTGACTGAAGTATAAGTAGAATTTTGAAACTGCGAATTCCATATATTGAATTCGGGTATTGATATAAAAATGTTTTTGGAAATTGACGGAGATTTTTAAAATAGAGCCAGAACAAACACGGGAAAATACCGATATACTTAGGTAAGAGTCAAGAAACACAAACAAAGAATCGACAGATGCATCAAGAAAATATTGGGTTTAAATTGAGTGTGCAGAAAGCAATAATAACGCATAAGAAGAAAAAAAAGGGAGAAATAATAGACTTTAGATCAATTGAAGTAAAAAAGAAGAAGAAAGTGGTACGAGAATACAGATGATGAGATGTACATTGGGAGCAAGAAAGTAGAGAAAACTAAAAAAAAAAAAAAATATAAAATGATATAATCGAGCTTAGAACCGAGCCAAAAGAAGGGCAAAGCAGTTGCTAAAAAGACAACAAGAAAAGAGTAAAGGCCATGCAAAAAAGAAAAATGAAGAGAAAATAAAAAGAGAGAGAAAAGCTTTCACCAAAAAGAAGAACGAAGAGAATAACAAAGTGATACAGACAATGGGAAAAAAGGAAAGTGGCGAGAACGAAAAGAATGAGGGGGGTAAGAAAAAGAAAGAAGGTAATTACCCAAATAGCATCGTAGCAAAACAAAGATGATATGTGAGATACGTAAAGAAGATTAATAGTAGAAAGGAACCATGAGTGATTAAAATGCAGGCAATAAGAGAAAGACTTGAAACAGAAAAGGATAAACTTTTAAAATGATGGTATAGTACTGACTATTACATTGCAATTCATATGTCATTATCGAGCTTTTCATTTAGAACTTTTCAATTTCATTGTTAGTATACATGGGAAATAGGCGATTTATTATATCTCTGAAACATTTTTCGTCTATTTCATTCTTGGGCAAATTCCCCGAATTTTCATTACTTTTTCATCGCATAAATAAATAAATAAATCCAAAAAGGGATTCTATTTATCTTTGTTTTCTAAATAACCCTAAATCATGGAAATTTCCTATTTACTTTTTTCAGTCATAACTTCTTTATTTTACTAGTTACTTTTTGTCCTGAAGTATCTAACCTATTTAGATTTTCATACAATGCCTTACAAAGCCATCATCAGTTCATTTTCTCTTCTAGATGCTAAATGGCATTTTGCCATGATTCGATTGAGAATCTTATGTATATTTCACTAATATACTATATCATCTGCTGATCAGATACTAAAAAACAAATTTTTGAACAGCCTTGAAGGTAGTAGTGCCTCATTGCTTGGTTGATAGATTTATGGATTCACTACCACTCTCTTCGCCGTTGAGATAGTCTACCTGTATTGAAGCTCTACTGCACCATAAAAAGCAAAATAGCAAAACTCATTGTTGACATGTATGTAAATATCATACTGTGACAAGTACAAACGTGCGCATTGCTTTGGGAAACTTTTTACGCCCATCGTACTTCAGAAGTTCTTATTTCAACGAACACTTAAACGCGGTTCGGAAACTGTGTAATTTTGGGAAAATTAAAATTCAAATATGTAAGATGACGTAAATCACTAGTTACTCTAGACGTGAAAATTTCATCAATACATGGTACCAGGGCTGGTTCCGCAAACACCATCGCAGGCAATATCTCGCGAATTCGTATAGATTCATAATATGATTATTTTTTGCTTTAGATTATGATTCCATTCTTCAGATTTATTGGCTAATTAACAACCAAGTAATAAAACATCTTCACATTTATGGCGCACTATTCGAAACTTTGTTTTTAAATATTTTTCCTAGAAGATTCATTTTTTATGATCTACAAAAAAAAACTCTATCGAACCATTGTACAATCCTATTTAACGCCCATTAGAAAAAATTAGCCCGATGATGGTTTTGGAGAACTAAAATGGAAATTTGGATAGGTCAAAGATATTAAGTACGAAAACGTGCCCCATAGAAATTTTTACTGATTTTAAAGAAATCCCTAATATAATAAGTCTCCGGTTTTTTAGGGCTTCTGAAACAAATTAATAAAGATCGGTCGAATTTCTTATTAGATGAACATTTAAAAAATGCAACTTTGCCCCAAATCTGATCAATCTTATATAACCCTGTATAATATTTAGAAGGTCATTTTGGTATAAGTAAAAAAATATTTTTATTGTTACAAACATTACTAAAATTAATGGTAATAGATGATGGAGTAAAACATAGTGAATCATTTTATTCTTTCAGCTCATTTTTATAATTTATGTACTTATGTTATTTAATAAGTGTATATCTCTTTGTAAAGTTAAATTAGATGGCATTTTGGACCGTCTTTACATCTGAAAATATGTGGGAGCTACGACACCTTTGACATTCTTTTATATATGTACAGAATTACAAAGATCGTTTCCCTTCACATTTTAACATTAAGTTATTGTAAAATTTATATTTTTTAAATACTAGATCGATTTTTTTCTGCCTACACTTAACAAAATACTGACCTGTCTATCCATGCTACCCACTAATCAACATAAAAGAATTTATAATACATATACTATATAAAATTTGCTACTTTCTCTGGCGTTCAATAAATCAATACATATTATTGAAAATGACATTGGAAAAATGTAAACAATATTTATGTAGAAAAACGTATAATAGAAAACACAAACATGACACTGCATTAAAAATTTATTTCCATCCTGTCGACAAAAATGTTACAGAATATCAGTCAATGACACTAATTATTATTATAATAGGGGCAAATTTAATCTTGTTTAAATCGACAGCTACGTTCGTTTTCAGTATAATACAATTCGTCGGTCCTTCACTTCATTTATCGAAATAATCCAATGGAAACCGAATTTACATATTCACTCTGCCAGGTCTGGACGGTTTCCGGAGCAGCAGAATGTCGTCCAGACTTTGAAATAAGCACTCTCATAACATAATCCCTTCTGACTAGGAGGGTTGTGCATACAGATGCCTATATTTTATTTTGTGCCGAATTTATCCCAATCTACAAAATTGTGAATTTTGTAGAGCAAAAATAGGATTTTTCTTCTTTTTTACATTTTAAAAAGCAAGAAGTAAATAATGCATTACTATTTCTTTCAACTTACAAAGAGGCGAGTTCGAATTAAAATATACAAAACTAAAAAGGAACATTTCGTTTAAAAAAATTCTTAAATTTTACAGAATTTAAATAAATACAAACATCAAATATTCCGGAGTTTAATTTTCTTCGCGAAAACATAAATTAACATTTTTATCAATGGCCTGTTATAATGTATTTATTTATACAATAATTCTTGGAGATTACGGGTTTTTTCCGGAATACTTTGAATGATTACATTGTATTAAAGACTTCCAGCTCGGCAATGTTTTACACGTGTCTTTTAACTCATGAAAAATTAATGTGTTGCAGATGATAGATGGACGGAACTGTCAATTAGAAGATTTGATAGATTCACGGAGTGATCAACAAATTGCTTTTATCGAATAAAAGAGGAATATCTGGACTTTGGCATCAGATTTGTTATTATTCTCATTGTAGCAAGTTTTACCTTAAAGCCAACTCATATTGTGCCATTTGCTAAATGGTAAAATGTACTCAGATGGTTCGTCTTCGAAAATCGAGTTCTCAATATGCTGCACAGGACACCGATAATTGTAGTGAATTAAAACAAATCAGAAGGGCGTAACTGTGGAATTGTACATTGCGTTTTGCGACAATTGAACATGTAGCTCAGTAGAAGAGCAATTATCAGATCTCGTAAAAAATTACTTAAGCAATTTCATTAACATTTGTGTAAATCAATTGCCTCATCGTGAATATTAATTAGCCTGGGTGGTAGAGCAACAGTTAAAACATTTCTTCATTCCCTGAACCTCGCCCAATATATTGTATGTTTACAGTAGCAAATGTTTTTTCTGTGAATAAAGGCAATAATAATAATAATCTGTGAACCAATAATATCATTCATTACATTTGCAAAAACCAACTGGTTTTCTTTTGAACTCTACCTACATTTATTTCCACACAATCACAATCACATACTCATTCTGTCATCTCCAATGAGCAAAACCTTCAATCATATTTTTTACATTTTTTGAAAGGATTCTAGGACTTATATAAAGAATACAGAATGAATATGGGCAAGTATATGCGCGCCTAACCCAGATTTGAAATTTGAAAAGCCTAGAGCTGGAAATTGCTAAAAAAGCTAAAAAGATAAATCATAATGCATAATTATATGGCTCCCTCCATATCAACATTTGGTGATGTCGTTAATCGTCCAGCTTTTGGAGAATGTCAGACTTGTAACTTTCTGACAACAGAAATGTTACGCCTATAGTACAATTCTGGAAGTGTCAAACCTAGAATTTAAAAGATTTTGAAAGTTCAAAGTAAGAACAAAACGAACAAATCTTGGAAACCAACACAACGTTGACTTTATCAGTTGGCAACGTTTTGGCCCCTGGCAAAGCATAATCTCTATTCTCTGAGTAGTACAGATTCCTCCATAACGTTAGGTACGCAATTTTTGTTCTGATGGAAATCTATTTCATAACCAATATTAACTTTTAAGACCATATGTATTAAGATTTTTCTTTTGAATTGACCAAATAATAACTAAATTAATCAATTGAAAATATCTAGATTGTACTAAAAATCAAATAAAAATTCAATTTCAGTATACTGTCTAATTGTTGGAAACTGCCAGTAGGGCTGCTGAATTTTATTGATAGTAAAAGTAGTAAATATCAACAGTACTTGAATAGAATAGTTCAATTGTAAAACCATTGTAACTTCATTTGTCCATATAGTACGACATAAACATATACTATATGAATCAAAATCAGTAATTAACTAAAATGGTTAACTATAGATCAGTTTAATGGTTAGTACATATTTACTATGTGTACTTAGTTCATTTACAATAGATTGCAATGAAAATTTATGAACGACCACCCAAAGAGAAGACTAATATTAGATGCCTAAAATGGAAGAAGTTACAAAACCTAAAAATGGAAAGAAAGACGCTGTAATCGTCTATTAATTGATTCCACAACAGAACATACAACGCCATTATTTATAATTAACAAATAATACAGCATTTTCTTCCCATACAATTCAAAGCATGTCCATTGAAGATGGTTTCATTTAATTCACACGTCTATTAGTAAATAGTAAGTAGCAATTTAAAAAAACGTATTATCTGGATTCTATCCAACATGACCGTCTCTGAAAACTATCCTTTAAGTTCAACCACACACGCTACTTCATCTTTTAGCCCCATCATTAGGTTGCATGATTATCGATACATATTTAAGGCTCTTACTCTAGAAAAAGAGATTTATGAAATTCTAAGCTTTTAAGAATCTTTCGGGAACACATTGGATTACACATTCTAAAACATACATTGCAATACTATTATATCAGATGTTCTCATAATAAATAATGTAAATAAACATGATTTAATCATTATAATACAGATGCATAGAGTCTACAATTTCAATAACATTTCAGCAAACAGCTTTACTTTTTTTAACCTTCATCTTTTTTAATTTTCATTTGTTTTTTCTATTTGAATTCGTAAACCTTCTGAAGAACAAACATTTCGAGATGGCATTGCGAGTAAGTACTTAAAAACCTTTGAATCTTTATATTTTATATTAAATAAACGTTATCTTTCGTTATTGTTATTTATCAGCGTATTAAAATAAACAAACAAATAAAATAAAGATATAATATAATCTTGCTTGGCAAAAACCGTTTAGCAATTGGCGGTTAATTCTACTGGCAAGCAAAATTTTCAACCAAAATACACGTGCATTTTTATCAAGGATACGAGAAATGCGTCGTATTTATTCTCGTCAAGCTTTTTTAGCGATTAATAATAATTAAGCAAAATAAGAAATTAACCTAGAACTGTTATGTTTGTTTCGTCTCGTTTATTTCTATATCAATTATTGTAACAAAATTAAAGAATATCAAACGATTTTAAAATCGAAAGGGTAAGGTCAATCTATAAGTGGCGGAAGCAATTACAGGATTACTTCAGCTTTAAAACAGTATTTAATCAAGTTCGTAACTCCCTTCACATCATGGCAACATTTTTAAAACGTTTTCCGTTCAATAGCCAAAATCAACGAATGAAAAATTCGGATTTCTCTCATTCACGCATTTAAAAGCAAACAATTATTTTAGAAACAGATTTCTTTCTACTATTATGTAATTTTATATAAAAGTGCTTCATGCTTAGTTTAGAGTTTTATAAGGTAACAACTAGCTGTAACACAACACTAAATAAGTTGGGTTTTTGTTATTAAAAACCATAGAAGTAAAGAATGTGATAACTTAAAACAACTTTCATTCCAGAACTTTTTAAATTAAATAACAAGCAAAAAACATAACCTCTGCTGTTTGTGAACAAACCTACTGAAGTAGAATAGCACCTGTTTGAAAGCGGATATTTGAAAATATAACGGAACTTTTGAACTGTCTGCAAGTTTTACTAACAAAGACTGGATAGATATTAGCAAAAACCATTAACGTAACATGTACCTACGTTATAAAAGTAAAGAGATAAAAAAATGTTGAAATGGGCGTAACTCTTAACTCGATACAAAATTTTCTCCGAACTGTAATAAGCTGAACGTCGAAACTTTTTCTTTTAATGTAGTTAGACCATCACTAGATTAATTTGCACAATGATCTGAATTAGAAAACTACCGATTTATTTGCAAATTCCTAATTAAAAAATGAAAAACACGAATAAATGTCTTTTGTTTTAAATAGTTTTGTTTTTCGTTACTCACCGACAAATAACACACAGACATAAAAAATTAACCAAACAAGCTTGAAATTCAGAAAAGTTAAATAAATAAATAAATAAATAAGAAGATTTCGTCATAACTTTCCGGAATCTTTTGATAAATTCCACCGTGGTTAATCAGTGTATCAGAAAGTTTTGCTGGTTGCCATGAAGTGGGCCACGAACTTTTCTATTATTACCCAGTAATTTTATGATCGGTATGAAAAAAATGAACAGAAATTACAACGCAGTAAATAAATTAAATGTTCGGGAACAGAGTTTATTGGTCGTTATGATGACACACAGCTCTACCACTGGTGTTGACCCTACGTAGCACTCGTTCATACACACACGAGCTGATAGTAACGGGAAGGCCAACACGTACACATTAGACTTTTTAATGTATATAAATACGAGTTTCACAATAGACAAATTCCGTCCATTATTGACAAGGCTAGAACCAAAATTACGAACACGACAGGGCCGAAGGGCGAGTATTGTACGGTATGCGAGTGCCACAAGATGTCTCTCAGAAATTCACATTATTCAGGCCTCAAGGCAAATACCACGGAAAACAAGGGATCATCGGCATAAAACAATTGCTCACCTCTGAAACGCTATCTTCTTCGCTTTCTGAAGTATCGGACATAAATCGTCTGCGTTCTGAATATGTATCTGTTTCCGATTTTGCAGGGCTAGAGTTGGATGAATGGGGAGTCGACGACGAGTTCCCTATGTCGTGATGATTAACACTAACTTTTTCTATTTTTGGATTATCTGTCGTAGATCTTTGTGCTACATTCTGCATTTTTGCATTTCATGAAAATAAACGGGGGTATATTTGTTTTTTAAAAAACTTATTAAACTGCACTACACGTAAAAATTACAATACACTCGTTACATTACCGTCACCGCCGCCATTTTCAACTATGGCGAACGCAAAAAACCAAGTTCCGTATAACTGCGCAATGAACTGCTATAGACATCTGTATGTGGTATGTAGAATTTACTGCAAAAACGATATCGACAAAATAGAAAACGCCAGATATATTTAGATTATTTTTACTTCTTTTTTTTAGATTTTTGAAATAAAATAAGTAATATTAGTGGGTAATGTATAATGAAAGTCTTCTTTTTCTTTTTGCTAATAATAACACTGAAGTCTGTAACTAACATTTGGAAATATAAAAGCCTTTTATAGTTTATAAAGAACGGCTTTTACATTCCAGTGGCGTAACAATAGTTGGCAAGACTTACCTATGGATTACCCATAATTTTAATGAACTGCACATTGCCCAAACATATTGCAAACTAATAAATGAATTGTCCCATTCTTTATAATACAAGCAACTTATTCTACGATTTGTTTTTAAAAACAGTTAAGCAGATAAAACTCATAACTTAAAACGAACTGCCAGCTAAATGCATCAAATAAACACTATCAATTAGTTCTTCTAACTTTTGGAAAGTTCTCCAGTACCCTGGCCTGCACGATCACCTGATCTAACACCGTTAGATTTCTTTCCTCTGGAGTTATGTCAAGAATCATGTGCTCAACCAAAATTTTGAAGATGAACAGCAATTATTACAGTTGGCCACAGCAGCGTTCAACACAAAAAAATCAAAACCAAAATAACCCTATCATGTTAAATCATTAGAATCGCGACAACAAGAGCTATTCAAAACAATTTTCAATTGTTTTTCCGCCTATTTAAAAAAATGAGGTTGATGATGGTTGTTATACATTGTACAGGAATTTTGATAGCGTATTTTAATAGTGAACAAAACGTGGCAATGGAAAAGTGGTTTTAGTTTTCCGATATCTCTTCAAGCAAAGAAAAGAAGAAATAATAACGAAAATCGAGAAATCTAAATTTTGCAAACCCCAACAAAAAGGTCCTATAAATAACCAACTTTCTTCCCATTTAACCGATCCTACATCTCTTACCGTTTCCAAGATCCCCATGCTGTGCATCCTTATCTTGGACACAGTGTATAATGTTGGTTTTCTGTAAACTAATAGTATTTGACCTGGACAGTAACGTACTAAAATACTCGGATTTACAACCGCGTGCGTCCTGTATTTTCAAGGTATCGACGGTGTACCCTCGTTAAAAATGCCCCTTCCTTCCTGAAACTGGTGTGGTAAACGAACGAGTCCAATTTGAACGGGAAACGTTTCAAAAGACCAGGAATATAAAAAGCGACGAAAAAAGCGCTGCAAATGGCAAATATGCAAAAAGCCATATCCTGAGACCTAATACTTTCTAAAGACTACCACAGTTACTCTCAGAGTAAGTTTCTGCGCAACGTGAAGGCTTCTCTTCTGGCAATGTTAATCAATATTTACTGTCGCAAAGTTCGGACAAGCTGACATAACATTGCACTAAACTCAGGACGATGCTGATACTTGTGTAGTGGACACTGTTCTTCAAATAGAAACTGCAGGGTAGGACGTAACACTTGTTGGAACGGATACTGACCCTCTTGCCATATTTATTGCACGACTCAGTGGATTTGCTAAACTTACTATGCTGCGTCTGAGTACTTACCTAGTGAGTAAGTAAGGTATGTGACAAAGGATATTATTGGTAATAAGAAGAAAGTCGTTCTATCCTGTCACGAAGTTACCGATGGTGATGACGAGACTTCTGTCATCTTTGGAAAAAGAGAGAAGAAAGGTTATGAGCTCCTGAAGACAATGAAGAGATGAAAAGAAACTTGTTCGTGCCCTTTATACTACTGCTTGAAAGATCAGTATAAATAGTTTATTGTGTTAATCATTATCTCCAACAGGTTCACGAATAGATGGGAAATAAGCTGCCGCCGACTGCCTGGGGATGGCACAAGGTTGATAGCACCTTAGTTTCCGTACACACGACCTTACCATCTGCTCCTGAGACAGTTTTGTTTCTGATCTTTGCAAATGCAAAGAGACTGTTCCAACACACGTTGCACGTGTCATCGTAGAAGTGTTCCGATATGGGAAGCACTTGCACCAATGACCCATAAGTTGACATCGATCCTGACGACTTTTAAGCGGAATTGTTTTAATTTTGCATTATGCTTATTCAGATTTGTACTTGTTACGCAGTAAATATCCCAACTATCAGACACTGGAAAGTTAATTATAATTACAGTTAATTGGTTAATAAATCTATTCATCTTCATGTTTTTCTGTTACATTATTAGTAACTTGTTAACACGTTATTTTTTGTTTCTCAATATTTGTCCACATTTTCGTGTACAATTTTTTGCATACTCTACATTATAATATCTTCTGTAAATAAAGGGTTTTCTTGCACTGGCATATAATTCTAATTCTTATTTAAAAAGCTATCTATGCTTAAATATTTGAAAGTTTATGCACCCATATGCATTTTGAAAAGTCGCCGCCTATGCTTTTATTTATAGATAAAATAAAAGAAATTTTAAATTACCCTTCAAAATTTTTGGTTTCAGGATTAAAGAAAAACATGACATTTTCGGAACATCATACATTACGATTACATAATTTATTTAGGTACTTACCTATTTACCAAGGTTGCTCGAGCACGTGTATATCTATCGAACAACCTTGCCTATTTACAAAGTTGTAAATTGTAATTAATTAAAGAAGAGATATAAAGAAATGTTTGTGACTATATAAAATTTCTTAAAACAATTATTTTTCACAAAGGACCTTTATTTAAAATAAAATTCAAACATGTAATTATTTTTTATTATCAGTGATCGTCAGTTTTGTTTTGAAAATTACCGTAAAAATGTGATGATAGATTTACCATATTTGTACCTTATATTGCAAAAAGTGAAAATCGATGATAACCAAATGAAAATATTGGGGTTTGATACTAGAACAAAAGCTAAGGATGAATTCTAGAAATCCAGAAAGTGTCATCTTAATAGAATATGCCTATTAACCTTCTACGAATTCTTGTTATAAGCTGTTTTGACTTTGAGGCGCACATATGTTATTGTATTATGGTGAGGTAACCTAACGGACTTGTTCTGTACAAAAGTGCAATAAATTTTAATGTCGTCTTAAAATTAAATAGAGGTATAACCATTGTGGTAGAATCTAGAAGTTCTTTTGAAATACAAATACTTTTAATGCTTTGGTTAAAACGTTTCGGCTTAGGATTTACATTTGTCATGTACTTATTTGAAAATAATTCTTTCTAAAAACTTTACGGTATCTTTAACGGTAACTTAAAAAGTAAAACATTATTCTTGTGGTCGTAAAACTCAACTTAAAAGGCAGTGTCGTCTTTTAATATTTGTTTTCCAAATCGGCCACTCATTCGATTGTTTAATGTTCTGTGCATTCGCCCCAGTCGCCTACCACAGCAGTTCTAGAAAGGAAAAGTGTATTTTCAGGGATGGACACACCTTTGACTAAAAATCGAGGACGCATACAGTTATCTTATAAACTGGCGTATTTTAGTATGTAACGAAGATACAGTCACTTGATAAATTCAAAAAAAAAATCGATTTTTGTCTATAAATTGAAACAAAAGGAGATATTTAAATTTTGGTTGCACCAATGAACCCAGCAGGAAAAAGTAGATCAGTTGCATGAATTCAGTATGTTTTTCAAGCTCTTCTAGTTTTTAAGATACCTTGCATTTAATAGTATTTGATAGTACTTGCAAAAATATGTCAAGCCAAAAATGGCAGTATAGGTGTACAAATTTTGGCTAAGAAGACTTCTCAGTTTTCTTCATAGCAACCACGCAGTTGCGGCGTTATTTAGTTTTCTCTTGTAGAATTGCAACAAGCCGTCCTGAAACTTTTGGTTTTAAAACTACAGCATCTTTTTTTACAGGGTGATCGAGAAGTGTTGCGAGTAATTCTATTCAATTAATTTACATAGGTTAGTATAAGGTGTAGTTATATAGGATTATTCCAATTCGAGGCTCACCACTGGGATTTCAGAAACTTTTAGATACAAAAAGTCGATTTACATTGAGACAAATGGCCGGTTGCACCGACCAATAAACTTAGTTTGGAACCAAGATTGAATAATTCTGTCGTTGAAATTTGTATTAAGAAACGAAGTTCCATCTATCGATAGATTTACCGAAGGTTGATGCAACCGGCCAAAAGTTGCGTATATTAATAGTCAATAAGATGTTGTTCTTAAATTAGCTTGTCTTTAACCCCCTTTTGATAATAATTACGTAACGCTGAGTCCAATCCAGGACTAGTCAGGGGGTACATCTAGAAAATATTTTACGCACTCTAAAATAATAGGGGGATCTTTGTCCGCCCAAGTTTTTATTTCTGGTTGCGGTCCCGACTCAACCCTTCTCCTAAATTTCGAAACAGAAATGGACTTTTTATACCAGACACAGAGCTGGGTAAATTACTTTTTAAAAGTGTTTAATTACTTTTCGTAAAAATAATCAAATTACATTATAACAAAACTACTTTGCAAGAAAAATATTTAAATTACAAATTATTTGGTAAAAGTAATTGAATTACTATCTGATTACTTTTAAATTACATAAATTAGCGAGTGGAGTGGGGGAAATCACAAATTTCTTACCGGCAAGCATTTTTTTTAGGTCTGCGAACAGCCAGTAGTCGCTGGGAGCCAAATCTGGCGAATACGGTGGATGTGGGAGCAATTCGAAGTTCAATTCATGTAGTTTTGCCATTGTTTTGATTGACTTGTGACACGGTGCGTTGTCTTGATGAAACAAAATTTTTTTCTTTGCCATATTCGTTTCTTTGCAATCTCGGCCTTCAAACGCTCCAATAACGCTATATAATATTCACTGTTGATGGTATTTCCCTTCTCAAGATAGTCGATGAATATTACACCACGCACATCCCAAAATACCGAGGCCATAACCTTTCCAGCCGATTGTTGTGCTTTCGGTCGCTTTGAACGAGGTTTACCAGTTGCTGTCCACTCAGATGACGATCGTTTTGATTCCGGAGTGAAGTGATGGATCCATGTTTCATCCATTGTCACATATCGACGCAAAAATCCCGGTTTGTTACGTTTAAACATGGCCAAACACTGCTCAGAAACATCAACACGTTCTTGTTTTTGGTGAACAGTGAGCAAACGCGGCACCCACTTTGAGCAGAGCTTTCTCATAGTCAAATGCTCATGCAATATAAAGCCAACACGTTCTTTTGATATCTTTACGATGTCAGCTAACTCACGCAACTTCACTTTTCGATCATTCAAAACGATTT